>MDKI01237075.1:0-151349 GCA_005239505.1 Nicotiana paniculata
GGGGGGGGGAGGGGAGGGGAGGGTGTTGGATATTGAACTTTACCTCCCATATGCCAGGACTAGCTAAGATAACAAATTCAATATCGCGATCAATTCTTTCAGAACCAACAGCAAGTTCTGAGCTTTTAGATAGCTTATTAGCTGCAGCTCCCTTTCCAGAATCCGAGGATGTTCTTGTTACTTTAGGTAAGCGTTTGACGACATCTGATATGAACAAAAAACAATCAACTAAGTTATAATCTCTACATCAAAATGAAAATTCACAAAGAGGGGTAGAAGGATGATATAATATCATGCCTGGGAAAAATTTATGTGACCAATGTGATTTTGTTGTATGCTGTTGCCTTCTGTTAATTTCGAAAGCTTCGCCGTCTTTGCATACTACTACTTTGTATTCACCCATATTTGCAAGTATTAGCTTCTCTCCATTGATGACAATTGCTGAAGCTGAACCTATGTTCCAGGTCTTTTCTAGTTGTTCTGTTTCCCTGACTTTAGCTTTTGCATGCAGATGTGCCTTTTTCAATGTTTCCTTGCTTCTCTTCTTCATCTGTGACTGAAATCATAGGCACCAAAAATGAGTTAAACCTCTTGAGTACATTTTCCATATTATGTGCCTCTTGGCTATAATAATCAACATCAACTTTCATACATAAACCCCTTACAGAGGCTTTTAGGGGTTTGGTGCGAAGATAAGTTATGCTGGGATTTGTTATGCTGGGATTAGTTATGTTGGTATTAGTTATCCTGGTATTACAATCAGACTTCTCTATAACAACATCCTTAAATAACAACACTTCACTATAAAAGCCAAACTTTTTCCGGAACCAATTTTCATGTTATGTTATAATATATATTCTCTACAACAACACTAGGCCATAACATCCGAAAATATTCGGAACAAACGAGGCTGTTATAGAGAGGTTTGACCGTATTTCTCATTGATTGTTTAGTATTGGGATTGTCAATTTTACTGTTTTATCCAGGATAACTTCTCCTATGATAACTTATCCCAGGATTAGTAATCAAATAAGGGATAAGGCAATACCAAATTTTTATCTAGGATTATTTTTGCTTATCCTTGTACCAAACAACCCCTTAAGGTTGTAAGCTTCAGCTCTGGGATTTATGTGTAAACCTTAACTCAAGCTTAAACAGATTAAACAATTTGAGATAATAACCGATAAAGCTTTATGAGATTCCATATAGCCTTCTTTGTGTGTAAATCTTAACTCAAGTTTAAACAGAAAAAATAATTTCACAGGTGATGCCCTTGATCTTCTAGATACACTAAAATGAACAAAAACTATTTGCCCAACTACCAGCATCATGTCTCATAGATGATCATGCTGAATATCATTGATGGCTTATAATGTTTTAATTAAAATATCGCATGCTATTACACACAACAACAAGAACAACAACGACGACAAAACATACAAAGCATAGGAATCTATGATTCCATTCTTGTTGTTGCCTTTTAAACTAAGTAAATAGAAAAAAGTATTAAATAGATCGAAAAAGAGTAGGTGAGTGAGTCTGGCCAAATACGATATACAAATGTGACCTGCACTATGAGCAAGTTGTGTGAACAGTGGCGAAGTTAGAAATTTTTCCAAGAGTGTTCAAATTTAAAAGAAATGAAAAAAATTTCCGACAAAAGGTGTTCAATATGTATTATATACCTCTAAAACGTAATATTTTACCTAGGTCACCGTGCAATTTTTTGACGAAGGGTGGTCAACTGACCACCCCTTCTCACCATGTGGCTTCGCCAATGTGTGTGAAAAATGCTTCTTCTTCCCGGTTCTGAAACTTTGGGAAAGAGAAGTGATCGCGCGCGTATATAATATATACACTCTACCAACATAGGTTGCAGAAGCTTTTAAAGTTGTTATATCTTTGTGACAAACATATAACAACCTTAAATCAAGCTTAAACATATAAACACATTTGAGCTAAAAGCAAATACAGTGAGACGTCTCTATAACATCATCCTTATATAACAACACTTCATTATAAAAGCCAAGTTTTTTCGGAACCAAATACCATGTTTTGTTATAATATATGTTCTCTATAAAAACCATTTGCTATAACATCAAAAAATATTCGGAACAAACGAGACTGTTATAAAGAGGTTTGACTGTAAAAGCATTATGAGATTTCATAAACCCATCTTTGAGCGTAAACCTCAACTCTACCTTTTAACAGATAAAAACAACTCCACAAGCAACAACAACATGACCATTGACACAAAATAACAAACACAACCAAGTTGTTATTTTCATGGTTTGTTAATTACCTCGTTAAGATTGTCGTTGAACAAATGAGTCTGCAGGTACTTGGTAACTCCTCCACCAATTCGGGTGTCAAAAACTCCATAAAACCACCACTCTTGCTCTTCTACTTGTTCCCTTTGCACCACCACTTTATCACATTCTACCTGGTTATTTTGAGGTGTTTGTGGCGGTGCTCCGCCGCCTAATGGCTTTTCTTCCGCCACGTAATATCCATGAGTTATAGGCATCATCCATGGAAGCCTCTTCCCATTGTTCGATTCTCTCTTCTTGTATCCTTCTTCTTTTGCAAGAAAGTTTCTCAGCCGAAGTTTCTATAAAATTGAACAAGTAAACGTCTTATAAGAGATTGAAAAACTTTGCATGATGTACTTATACATGTGATTTCTGCCTAGTGTTCTGAATCATAACAAACAAAAATATATGAGCCTCAACTTGCTTTTGACATAAGTGCGAAGCAAGTCTATAAGATACAACAGTTGTTGGCGGAATATGAGTGAGGACTTTGTTTGCCCTAAAAAATGTAACATCCCTCGTCCGCTGACAAAGTTGTAAAGAGAGGATAGCCAAGATTGTATTAGTCTCCATGCTAAAACCTTGTGACAAAGGTGGTCGATATAATAAATACCCCAAAGAAAGATTTGTAACAAGAGGTAAATGGACTCGAATTAGGGTATATAATCGAGCATTTTGGGGTGGAACAATTAAAAGAAAATGAACGTAAAAGTGAATCTATAATCATTCAATCGTCATTTCTTTTGTTTTTGCTTTGTAAGCGTATTGATAAATGGTAATTAAAGTATTAAAGATTAAACAAAATGTGTATACATGTAGAGAAATTAAAGAAGCAATGTACCTTGGCTATCTTGAGTTGAAAATCCTTGAACCCCATGTTTTCACCTCTCAAAATCCAAAAATGGCTATTGACTATTTATCAATACGTTTACAAAAAATGTATAAAAAGAGACAAAAATGAGGGGATTTTTCTTAGGGAATAGGAATTTATTCTGTTTTTCTTTATTCAAATATAATTTCGTGAAGTTTAATGATGTTGACGGAGTCTAATACTTTTGGTAAAGGAAGAAACGAATCTTTACCACAGTTAATAGTAATTTTTTAGGGGGAATAAATTGTTATCTTATCTCAATAGACTTAAGTTTTTATCTGCTGACTATACCTATACTAAGCACGAGATCTTAACCTGAAAAAGAGGATTAGTAACTTATTTAGAGCCAATCAATTTACTCTTAACCATTATGATTCTTTTCCCAAACTAGCAATAAATAAAAATTAAATTCTTGCACATTATCTAAAAAAAAATTATATCCTCTAAAGAAGTTACAGATATGGCCATATGGAACCAATAACTTTCTTTAAAAGAGAAGTGGAAAAAGGAGAGATGGTTACTTTTGTAAATTTAAGCAATGTTTTAAAATTTAAAGGCACAGGACGGTGATTTTTACTTATCATTGACACAACCTTTTAATTTTATATAGTATAAAAATAAAATAAGATGTAAAGCGTAAAGGAAATAGCGTAAATTTTAAATATCAAATTTACTCTGTGTTATATGATAATTTCACCATATTAAATGAATATAGGTAATCCAATGTGAGATTTTGACTACAGGATTTGGGATTTTGGCTGTTCTGTTTAATTTTCAATGGTCAAATCTTATGCCTTGGGCCAAACACCTTTATAAAAAATAAATTTAAATTTTGAAATGCTATATTTGGTTATTATTTATGGAGTCTCAAATCTATAAATTTATTTTTTGGAAAAAATGATGAAATTCCAGAGCGGTTTGTAATCATCTATGATATGTACAAATTTTTGACTGCATCTCGCATAATGAAACACGAAATATAATATGAGGAAAATCATAAATAAATAAAAACTATTTACCTTATAAAAATTTTATGATGTAAACACCAATATTTGCGATAAATATTTGATTTGAACTTTTTAGTTGATTGAGTTGGTTATCTTATCTTTAATTTTCACGTATAAACATCACTTTTTAACTATTACCTACATATATTCCGGTAAAAGTTATTAATATAAATTTAATTTTTTGATAATTACCTTTTACGTAATCCAGATTTATTGTCACATTAAGTAATTGAACCAGCTAAACAAAGCAGATTATTCTATCTGTCTTTTTCATCCTAATTTAGTTGTCACGGTATTTCGTTATTATTTAGAGATGAACTGAAGAGAAGGTTGAGACATTAAACTATAAAAATTGTGTAACGTGAGAAAGTATTGGATATAAAGTGTCAATATAGTTTGCACAAATTTTAGTTATTCACGCATTACCATATGAGCTTGTGACAATTAAAAAAGAATTTTTATGACTATAAAGCCATATTTTTTTAATTACAATACCAGCTGAGTACTAAGATATTGTCTCTAATTTGAGTATTGAATAATTAAGATTATTAGTTTTCTCAACATTTTAATGCGTATATCTTTATTTCAAATTACTTAATAAAGATTTAAATAAAATAAATTATTACATTCACAAAGTATTAGAGAAAATAGTAATTTATATATATGATCATTTTTTATGAAGCAGACTCTAATGCTGGCGCTAGCGGTAGCTAGCGCATGTGGTAGTCGACTGTGGTAGCAAAAGGTAATGGTTATGTGCTGATTTACTGCCATTGGAGGTGGTAGAGGTGGCAGTGGTTGTGCAGTGGAAACTTAGTGGTAGAGGTGATTGATAATTGTGCAGTGAAAGTTGGTGGCGGAGATGGTTGATGACGGTACTTAGTTTTATTGTCGAGACTCGAAACTAGTGGTGGTGGTTGTGTTAAACTAGTACTAAAAAATTTCCTTTGTAGGATTTTTTTGTTAAATAACATCTTAATAATTTTAAGACATACGAGCTTGTATACGGTAGAAATCATGCTATTCGATCGAGATTGGGATATGGCATCGAAGAGTTGAGACATTGAGTCCAAAATCGAAGCCTCTTTCTAGATCGAGATCGGTATCAATTGAGTCCAGAAAAGATAGACTTCGAGTAATATCGGGTTAGCTTAGTAACAGAAAGAGTGAGATATCCGTGATTGGTCGAGAATCATGGCATGAATCTCGGAACGAATCAAACCAGTAGCGGTTAATCAACTGCTTATACGATTTTCTACTGTAATTAAAAGTATACTATAATTAGAATTCCGAAAAGAGTATATGTAGAGAAGGCTAATCTAGTTGCCAAGGTGCATAGGGCGGAGGAGATGGAGCAGTCAGTTTCCAAGTAATATTCGAGATGCTTCAGGCCCAACAAACAGCTATTGCACAGCTACAAAATCAACATAGAACTCCGAGTGGGGTCAAACCGGAAGCCGCCCGCCGGATCGAGCCAGTACCAGAAAGGTCGAATAATAATGAACCCGGGACTGATCCCGCAATAATGAAAATGCTCGAGGATCTCACCAAACGAATTGAGTCAGGAGAGAAGAAAATTGAGGCAAATGATAAGAAAGTGGAAACGTACAGCTCGAGTTGATCAGATATCGGGGGCACAACCGATTTTGAAAGGGATGGATTTGAAGAAATTTGTACATAAGTTGTTTCCCCCGAGTGCGGCTCCGAAGCCGATTCCTAATAAGTTTTGTATGCGAGATATACCTAAGTACAATGGGACCACCGACCCCAACGAGCATGTCACATCCTATACATGCGCCATCAAAGGTAACGATTTGGAGAATGATGAGATCGAATATGTTTTATTGAAGAAGTTCGGAGAGACTCTATCGAATGGGGCAATGATTTGGTACCACAACCTACCGCCAAATTCTATTAACTCATTGCCATGTTAGTGGATTCTTCCTAAAGGCACATGTCGGGGCCATAAAGGTTGCGATGAGGAAATCAGACCTTTTCAAAGTAAAACATAAGGATAATGAAATGCTGGGGGAGTTCGTGTCCCGATTTCAAATGGAACGCATGGAGTTGCCACCAGTCACAGATGATTGGGATGTCAACGCTTTCACTCAGGGGTTGAATGAACGAAGTTCGATAGCATCACGTCAACTGAAGCAAAACTTGATCGAGTATCCGGCGGTGACCTAGGCCGATGTACTCAGTACCAATCAAAGATCAGGGTCGAGGATGACCAATTAGGAACTCCTTCCTGTTCCGTATATCCGAACAGGTCCGCAACCAGAAATCAGAGGGACATCGATAGGGAACCTCGATTAAACAAAGACCGATATCAACCATACATCTCAGATCGCAGGAACGGCGGTCCTAGATGCAATTGCACCCGAAATGATCGAAGAAGTGATCGAGGACAGAGTTCTCAGGGACTTATGAGCAAAAGTAGTTTTGATAAGCAAGCCGACTCCACAGAGGCAACTCGATTGTTGGAATATAACTTTAATGTCGACGCATCAGGTATTGTATCGGCAATTGGAAGAATCAAGGATAATAGATGGCCCAAGCTCGTACAGACTGATCCTTCCTAAAGAAACCCCAATTTGATGTGTAAGTGTCACGACACACATGGCCACAGAACTAAATATTGCAGGCAACTAAGAGAGGAGGTAGCCCGTCTATTCAACGAGGGTCACCTTCGAGAGTTCTTAAGTGATTGAGCCAAGAATAATTTTAGAGAAAGGGACGCTAACATGAAAAATGAGAAGGAAGAGCCACAACATGTGATCCATATGATCGTCGGCGGGGTCGATATTCCACAAGGGCCCATGTTCAAACGCATTAAGGTATCATTACTAGGGAAAAATGAACCTGATATTACGTGCCAGAAGGCACTGTATCATTCAAGTTAAGCGTGTTTTAGTGGATCCAGGTAGCTCGACAAATATCATCCGATCGAGGGTCGTGGAGCAGCTCGGCCTACAAGACCAAATTGTGCCCGCAGCTCGGGTCCTAAACAGTTTCAACATGGCCAATGAAAACGACTAAGGGATAGATCATTTTATAGGTGAAAGTGGATGAAACTGTTCAAGAAACCAAGTTCCATGTAATCGAGGGCGATATGAGGTATAACGCCCTACTCGGGAGGCCCTGGATTCACAATATGAGGGAAATACCTTAGACTCTCCACCAAATGATGAAATTCCCGAAACTGGACGGGGTGAAAATAGTATATGGGGAGCAACATGCTGCAAAATAAATGTTCGCGGTCGATGAGATAATACCAATATCGGCACTTTCAACATCGAAGGGATCGGAGGTCAAAGGAAAATCAAAGAGCAAATAGCAACCACAACCACCAGCCTCGACTGAATCGGAGAAGCAGGGAATGGAATAAGAAGACGACGATAATTGGATCCCTCGATCCTTCATTATTTTCGAAGATTCCGATGCCACCAAATCAACAATCGAAGAGTTGGAACATGTGATATTGATCGAGTATCTGCCCGAACGAAAGGTATACCTGGGTACGGGGTTAACCCCCGAACTTAGGAAGAAACTCATTAAATTTCTTATTGATAACATGGATTATTTTGCTTGGTCCCACCTAGACATGACGTGGATCCCACAGGAAATAAGAACACATCGATTGAGTCTGGTCCCGAAGTTCAGAGCTAGTGAAACAAAAAAGAAGGCCCCAGTCCAGGGTAAAACAAGCATTCATCAAGGACGAGGTAACTGAACTTCTCAAAATAGGATCCATTCGGGAAGTAAAATATCTCGAGTAGTTAGCAAATGTAGCCTAAAAAAGGGAACAAACTTAGGAAGTGTGTAGATTATAAAATTTGAACAAGGCATGCCCCATAGACTCTTTTCCTCTGCCTAACATCGATCCCATGATCGATGCCACGACCGTCTGTTCTCCCGACGCCTACTCAGGGTACAATCAAATTAAAATGAACCCGGAGGATCAGGAAAAGACTTCATTCATCACTAAGTATGGCACGTATTGCTATAATGTAAAGCCTTTTGGGCTAAAAAATGCAGGTGCTACCTACCTACGCCTAGTAAATAAAATGTTCGAAGAGCAAATATGTAAGTCAATGGAAGTATATATTGATGGTATGCTAGTTATGTCCCTGCACGCAGAGGACCATTTGATACATTTCCAGGAAACGTTCAAGATACTGAGAAAATACAACATGAAGCTCAACCCCAAGAAATGTGCTTTCGAGGTCGGTTTGGTCAAGTTCCTCGGTTTCATGGTGCCAAATCGGGGGATCAAGATCAACCCCGATAAATAAGGCTATCAAGGACATCACTGTCGTGGATAGCGTTAAATCCGTACAAAGGCTGATAGGGCAGATAGCTGCCTTAGGTCGATTCATCTCGAGATCGTCAGATCGGAGCCATAGGTTCTTCTCACTACTCAAAAAGAAGAACAATATCGCCTGGACCCTGGAGTGACAACATGCGTTAGAAGAATTAAAAAGATACCTCTCGAGCCCACCGTTTCTTCATACTCCAAAGGCAGATGAAAAGATCTACTTATACTAGCGGTCTCGAAAATCGTCGTAAGTGGTGTCCTAGTTCGAGAAGAGCAAGGTACGCAATTTCCTGTTTATTATGTAAGTCGAACTCTAGGAGAAACATAAACTCGATATCCACATTTAGAAAAGTTGGAACTTGATCTAATAAGCGCCTCTAAGAAGTTAAAATCGTATTTTCAATGTCACCCAATATTTGTGATAACCACTTACCCGCTTTGTAATGTTTTACATAAGCCCGAACTGTCGGGCCGATTGGGCAAGTGGGCTGTTGAACTCAGTAGGTATGATATCGAATATCAACCCCAAACAACCATCAAGTCTCAAATTTTAGCAGACTTCATGGCCGACTTCACGCTAGCCCTCGTACCCGAAGTCGAAAGGGAACTTTTGTTAAAATCGGGTACATCATCAGGGGTATGGACCCTTAATACAGACGACGCTTCGAATATGTAAAGGTTCGAGCTAGGCATCATTTTGAAGCCGCCCATAGGAAACACTATTAGGAAATCTATCAAAACTTCTAAGTTGACTAACAATGAGGCCGAGTACGAGGTCATGATTGCAGGTCTCGAACTAGCTAAAAGTTTGGAAGCGGAAGTCATCAAATCCAAATGCGACTCCCTACTAGTAGTAAACCAAGTAAACAAAACCTCCGAGGTTCTAGAGGGTACAATGCAAAGGTATTTGGATAAGTTGTAGGTGACATTACATCGTTTTAAAGAATGGACTTTGCAGCATGTACCTCGAGAACAACATATTGAAGTCGATGCCCTTGAAAATCTGGGATCATCAGTCGAGGATGATAAAATCAGCTCGGGGACTGTCGTTCAACTCTCAAAATTAGTAATCGAAGAACGTCACGCTGAGATAAACTCCACAAGCCTAACCTGGGATTGGAGGAATAAATATATTGAGTATTTGAAAACGGAAAGCTCTTATCGAACCCTGAGAAATCGAGGGCTCTACGAACAAAAGCTACCGATTCACATTGGCTGAGGATGGAACATTATACAAGAGGATGATCGACGGACCGTTAGCAGTATGATTAGGTCCAGGGGACACCGATTATGTCCTATGAGAAGTTCACGAGGGTACTTGTGGGAACCACACTGGTGCTGAATCACTGGTTCACAAAACCATCCGAGCATGATATTATTGGGCCAATATGGAGAAGGACACTAATGAATTCCTTCAAATAAGTGATAAGTGTCAAAGATATGCACCAATGATCCACCAGCCCGAAAATCAACTTCATTCGGTCCTATCCCCATTGCAGTTTATGAAATGGGGGATGGATATCATCGGCCCTCTGCCATCAGCCCCAGGTAAAGCTAAATTCATTTTATTTATGACAGACTATTTCTCTAAATGGGTTGAAGCACATGCCTTCGATAAAGTCAGAGAAAAAGAAGTTATAGACTTCATCTAGGATCACATCATATGTCGATTCGGGATACCTGCCGAGATTGTATGCGACAATGGAAAGTAGTTCATCGGTAGTGTGGGCACGTGATTTTTGCCCGAATAAAAATACTTCTACAAATTCGCAAAAATAAAAAATTCTAATTATTTTAATTTTTATAATGTCCCAAAATATTTTAATTTGCATTTAGTTGCATATTTATTATTTTAAAACATAGAAAAATACCAAAAAATGTCCCAAAATATTCATTACATAGCATTTTAGGTCTTAATTGCATTAGGATTTGAATACGTGAGCTAATTACATTATTAAACAAAAATAAAAAAATTCGGTCATTTTACATATTTGGCTTCTAGTTTTAAATTTAGTATTTTCCTTTCTTTAGTTTTAAGTTAATTAATTGTTCTAATTCTAGAAATAAAAAATTAAGTTTAATTCTATAAATTAGATTGGTTTAGGACTTGGTATAGGCCTTTAATTAATTTTATTAGTATTTAAAAATCAAAAAAAAGAGAAAAAAAAAAGAGAAATGAAGTTTTTTGGTTCCGGATTTGGGCCAAAATAATGGCTAAGTCCAAATTTCCCTCACTAACACGCCCCAGTCCAGCCCAAACCCCTTAAAAATTCAGCCCACTCCACCAAAAGACCAAAATGACCCCGTCTTGGTCACACTCAATCCCCACCATTGATTTCTCCACATCCAACGATCCAAAACTAACCCCCACCTCCCTTAAATATGTCCGAACGCCCCCCCGAATCCCCAAAATCCCCCCATTCTCTCATCTTCCCCCAATTGAAACCGTAGCCGTCGTCCACCGCTCACCGCCCTCCAAAAATCGCCCTGTGGCGGCGACCACCGTCCAAACGCCCCCAAATTCACACCCCATGATCCCCTCTTCCTCCTCATCTTCTATCTCATTGTAGTTTCTTCCAAAACTCCGTAGAAATCCTCGAATTTCAGATCTAAAAAACGGCCAGATTGCCTAAATCTCTTAGTCCGTTATTTTTCTCAACACATGAGTTCAAGGAGTTCGTTTGCACATTATTTGGTTTCCATGGCAGTCTCGACTTTTCACGAGTCTTTTGCTCCAAGAAAATCCGGACAAAACGCCATGCAAAGACGGATTCCTTGGAGTAAAAGATCCATGGCTGGTCGAGTTGTGTAGGCGTCGTCGTTTCTTTCTTTCCTGGTTGCTCAAAGCAGTAAGGTTCCTTTTACCTTTTTTTTCCCTCTTTTTCTCCTGTTTCTTCTTCGTTTCCTTTCCCTGTTTTTCCTGTTAAGTTTTCTTGTTAGGTCGTTTAGTTTTGATTCGATTACTACATTGAACAATCATTTAGAATTTCATTTTTTGTTCGATTGTTAATTCTGAGGTTTTCTGGGTTTTAGCTAAAATTGGTTTTAGTCTGTAATTGGTTTAA
The DNA here is from genome assembly GCA_005239505.1 of Nicotiana paniculata. NCBI lineage: Eukaryota > Viridiplantae > Streptophyta > Magnoliopsida > Solanales > Solanaceae > Nicotiana > Nicotiana paniculata. The sequence continues at coordinate 11,574 of MDKI01237075.1, forward strand.
TTGTGTTGTTGTTTGTTTGAATACTGTTTGGTCGAAATTCAGGATTTGGAAGTGATTGTTTTGGGAGTTGAAGCATGATGTTTAGGTCAGATTTAATTACATTAAGCTTTTTTAATAAATTAATTTATATGTTAGACAGTTATTTGTTAAGTTAGAATCTAAATGGTGGGCTGATTTAGGGGATAAATAACTGTCACGACCCCAAAACTACCCCGTCGTGATAACGCCTATCGCAATACTAGGCCAGCCAATATTTATACTTAAGACATAAAAGAATCTTTAGTTCGAAACATCACTAACACAATATCTCATTAGCAAGTCGTTAAGCACTTTTAAAACAAAAGATGATGAGTCAAATGTCTAAACACAACCCAAAAATCCCGGAGTCACCGGGTAACGAGCATCTAAAGAAAATACATAAGTCTGACAATATCTCTCATACCAATAAGTCTAGGGAATGCAACTACTACAATAGTAAGAAGGAGAGAGCAAGGCTGCGGACACGTGCAACTACCTTGCAAAAATCTCCGAGAGTCTCTAGACAGATAATCAACTCACTCCGCCCTAGCACCTAGATTTGCACACAAGGTGCAGAGGGTAATGTGAGTACGCTAACTCAGTAGTAATGAGTAAATATGTCAAGTATGCCAGTATACTCTACATTCCATCATAAAAATATATGTATGAAACCAGTGTGGATATGTACGTAGTGCTCACAACCCTCACACAACAGTGCACTGAGTACCATATATGGCTCTCAGGCCCAGGGAACAGTCCATCTCGGAAATCATTGGTGACCGTAGTCACTCCGTACTGAGAAAAAAGGCCAATCCAGCCCCACGGAGAAAAATCCATCTCCGGAATACAACACTCGGACAAAATTCATGTCCAGGGACGATCTATCCCTCACATAAAATCCATTTCGGACATGAGCTATGCCCAGGGAAAATCCATCCCTCAACATCAATGCGCTCACTGGGGGTGTAAAGATTCCGGAGGGGCCCTAGTGGCCCAAGCACTATATCAAGCCAATGAAGGCATGATTTAAGTATCGCTGCGGTGTGCAGTCCGACCTCATAACTGTGTCAATAATAGGCTCTCGACCTCACTCAGTCATTACTCTTCAGTCTCAGTCACATGGATCACATATGCATCTATCAGCCCGAAACAATGATAAGTATGCATATAATTAACAATACTGAGACTGAGATATGAAGTGATATGCTATAACAGGACTGAGTATATGAAATCAAATAATCACAAAAAGAGATAGTAATATACGACCACTCGGGTCTCAATATTTTCGGCGTGAAGCCTAGCATTTATACTTAACATGATTTCTAACAGGTTCACAATTACCACATTAAAACAGAAGCACAAATATCATCAGGGAATAATTACTAAGCGGTGCCATGAGATAAGCCAGGCCACAAATACTCGGTGCACGCTCGCACGCCCATCACTTGGCATGCGTGTCACCTCGATTATAGTCATAAATCATTTAGCTCGGGGTTTCGAACCCTCAGAACCAAGTTTGGAAACGTTACTTACCTCAAAACCGGCTAAAATACTATTCCGTAGTGCCTTTGCCTCTAAATTTGTCCTCCGAGTGCTCCAAATCTACCAAAAATCAAATGTATATCATTATAATATGGCAAGGAACAAACCCTAATCGAAATTTATTAAAAATACTCAAAAATTCCGAAATTGGTCATACTCGACCCCCGGGCCCACGTCTCGGAACTCGGTGAAATTTACACCACAAAAATTCTTATCCTCCTACGAGTCTATACATACCAAGAACACTGAAATCGGAGTCCAAATGACCCCTCAAATTCTCATTTTAAGGTCTCTAAACGACAAGCCCTAATTACCTATTTTAGCACTATTTTCATCCAAATTTCCACCACTAATCCGACCTTTAATCACATATAAACGAGTTTTAAGTCAAAAATCCTTACCTCAATGAAGAACTATCGATTTTCCTCTTCAAAAACCCTTCAAAAGCTTCAAACCCGAATAAGAATGGTGAAAGAATGACCAAAATTCGTTAAGGGTTCTTTTTATAGGTTTTGCCCAGCAATGACCGCACCTGCGGTCCCAGGTGCGCACCTGCGGTCCCAGGTGCGCACCTGCGAGAATCCACTTAAGGGACCTTTTCCGCACCTGCGACTCCGCAGGTGCAGTCCAAGTCTCGCACCTGAGACCTTCACTGATCCAGCCAACTCCGCATCTGCGGAGCCTTATCCGCTTCTGCGGTTCCCTATCTGCAGGTGCGGGAACACCAGAAAGTTTCACACCAGCAACTCCAAAATGCCAAAAATCATGCCGTTACCCATCCTAACTCAACCCGAGGTCCTCGGGACCCCAACCAAAAATACAAACAAGTCATAAATGATCACCCGGACTTAGTCGAGCCCTCAGAACACCCAAAATAACATCGGAACACCAATTCAACCCATGATTCAAGCCTAAAGATATTCAAACTTCCGAAATTCGCCAAAAACTAACTTTCGCCAATTCAAGCCTAATTCTACACCGGACCTAAAAACTACATTCCGAACACACTCCTAAGTCCCAAATCACCTAATGAAGCTATACAAGCCATAAAATCCGCATTCCGAGGTCGTTTACCTATAAGTCAACTCCCGGTTGACTTTTCCAACTATTGAGCTCATTTAAGAGACTAAGTGCCTTAATTCTCACCACGACCACTCTGAACCCGAGTCAACCAACCTAACACCACACAAAAGAGATGAACCACACAAGCAATAAGCAAAAATGGGAGAAACGGGCTAAACTCTCGGAACGACCGGCCGGGTCGTTACAGTTTACCTCGAATAAATGTGATGTGGGGAATATTAATAACAAACCATTTTCTATGTAAAATTTTTATGATGTAAATATAAACTTTGCGATAAAAATTAAAATGCAAAAGATGCGCAGGTGATAACCAATTTTTTTTTAGTTAGGAGTAGTACTAATGTTTTAGTAAGCTGAGTTCATTCAGTCCTATTGATCTTAGAAAATAGGATGGATTTTATATGAGGAAATATATTTGAAATTGGATAGGGGGTCAGGTTTCTTGGAATCACTTTCAGTTAATTCAGGCGTTTGTATTTATCTTTAATTTTCACATATAGAAATCACTTTTTAAACTAATACCCATATATTTTTCCAATAAACGTTATTAGCAAACATTTATCTTTTAAATAATCACCTTGTAAACTCATCCAAATTAATTAGGTATGAATTAAAAGAAACAATCGTGACATCCATGAATAACTATAGCTAAATCTAGGATATAAAGTCAATTTGTTCAGAATGAGCAAGATCTTATTATATAAATATATTCTAATCTTTTATGTTTAGTCATGCATTACTGTAAAAGTTTATGATGATTAAAAAAAAGAACTTTTACTGTAAGAAAGGCTAAATTAAAATCAGGATTCCAAGTTTATGGAATTTTCGAGATGCATCCAGTTAATCCAACGACAGCTTGAAAGTATTAATGCTAAGTCAGCAAACACTCTTACCATGGTCTAATTATATTCCTTCTTACTAAATTAGTGCATTTCTCATATATTGTATAATTTTTAAGGCTGAGTTAGTTCAAAAGTAGATCCATCAATCCGTGTTGTATTTCTCAATATTAGGCTCCCGCGTTATATTATTTGCATGTAAGTTGTATATGTGAAGTATTTGGTCGAAAGTAAAATTTTATTTCAACCAGTTTTCAATTTACATCACCTGCCCTTTTTGACTCAAGTAGCAGGTCTCAAGATTAAACCAATAAAAAAAGAAGCTATACAACCATGAAGTTGCCTAACAAAGACCACTTATAACAAATATGAATCTTCCTCTATCTTATTTGCTATGAGTTACAAATTCGGATAACTATTCATGTAACCAATACAGGTTTCCATTTGCATTTCTCTTGTCCTGTTATGTGCACTTGGATTGTAATGTCTTTAGCTCTGTCTTTGGCCTCTTTTTTCTAGTTCTGAAATTTTCTATCATTTTGTTCCATCCAGATATGGTATACCACTGATGCAAACACAACTCCTAGAATTGTTTTCCTTGGGTCCCTATTGTTAGCATTAGCAGATAACCACTTCACTTTAGCTTCCCAGTTTGTGACACTTCTTTGATACCTTGGCCATCTTAGCATATCTTTCCATAAGCTTTGTGAGTAGGAGCAGTCAAAACACAAGTGATCATGTGTTTCTTCTATATCTCTTTCACATAACACACATGATTGTGGCACCTGAACTCCCCATTTTGCCAATCTGTCCACAATAGCTAGCCTTCTTTGTACTGTCATCCATAATATAAATTGATGTTTTGGCATAAATCCACTCAACATGACTTGTGATTTTCATTGGGCTTTAGGATACCTTGGAATAGCATGTAAGTAGGCCTTCTTAATGCTGAATTTTCCATCAGTTGCAAAGGAGTCTATGACTGTTAAGTCAGTTGCCCACTATTCTCTAGCAGTGAAAATTTTTCTTACTAACCAGCTGGCCTGCTTTGGAGCATCCATGGTAGTAACATCCTTCTGTTTTATGTAATGACTGTGGATCCACCTAATCCATAGCTTATCCTTCTTTGCCGTTATAGCCCATAGGAGTTTAGTCAAAGAAGCCTTATTCCATAACTCATAATTGATAATATTTAGACCCCCAGCAGCTCTTGGTTTGCACAGTGTTTCCCAAGCAACAGGAGCTCTATGAGCATTGTCATGTACTCCAGTCCACAAGTAGCTCCTACAGATGCTATTAACAAGCTTAATGACTTTCTTTGGAATGAGAAATACCTGTACCCAATAGGTCTGCATTTCAAATAGGACACTTTTAATGAGTTGTAACCTTCCAGCATAGGACATGAATTTGGAGGTCCAGCTTCTGATCCTATCAACAATATTCTCAACTAGTGGCATGCATTGATGGATAGTGAGCTTCCTTGTGGACAGAGGAACTCCAGGGTACTTGAATGGAAGAGTTCCTAATATTAAGTGTAACTCAGTTAAGATTTTATCTTTGAAGTCCATAGGTACTCCTGCTATATATAATGAAATCTTTTCCAAAATTAGCTTTCAGCCCAGAAACAGCAGAGAAGTGTTCAAAAGCTACCATCATTAGATTCATGGATACTTCATATGCTCTACAGCACATCTGTAGATCATCAGCAAAGCAGATGTGTAGAACTTGTAATCTTGAACATTTTGGGTGGAAGTTAAAATCATGATTCTGAATGAGTATCTTTAATGATCTGTTCAGGTATTCCATTGCCAACACAAACAAATATGGAGACATTGGGTCTCCCTGCCTTAACCCCTTCTTTGCTTCGAATCTGTCAGTTAATCCACCATTCAATAGTAATGTATAACTAACATAGTTACACATTCCATGATCAATGTTACCATCTTGTATGGGATCCCAAACTCAAGTAGTATTGATCTCAAGAAGCTCCATTCTACTGAGTCATATGCTTTTATGATATCTAACTTGATCATGCATCTAGGAGAGACTGCTTTTTGAGTGTACCGCTTAATCAGCTCATGTGCCATTATAACATTGTCCAGTATGTTTCTACCTTCTATGAAGGCAGATTGAGAAGGCCCTACCAGTAGATCAAAAACTAGTTTAAGTCTAGCTGTAAGTACCTTAGCAATGATCTTGTACAGTGTAGAACAACAAGCAATAGGCCTAAACTCCTTCACATAAGTAGGATTCTGAACTTTGGGGATCAAAGTGACTGTTGTGCAGTTAATTTCTTTCAGCAGTCTTGCCAGTTTCAAAGAATTTTTGTACTGCTTCTGTGACCTCCCCTCCAATAATTGGCCAAAATTGTCTAAAGAATCAGCAGGATATCCATCAATACCAGGTGCCTTGTCACTAGGAAGACTTTGCACAATCTGACTTATTTCCTCTGGTGTTACAGGCTGTAAGAGTTGCTGCTGCTGATTCATGGTTAGACATGGGCCATTCCTTACTATATTAATATCAATGCCTGGTAGTTCATCTGCTGCTTTACCCAGTAATTGTAATTGTTGAAAGAACTGAGTAAAATTCTTCTGTATCTGGTTAGGCTCAGAGATCTTGATCTGGTATTCATTATAGATGCAATTAACCTTGTTTCTGGCTTGTCTGACTCTCATATAAGCATGAAAGTACTTAGTGTTGCAGTCCCCTAGTTTGATCTATGTGGCCTTGACTTCTGTCTCATTATTTTTTCATGTACTGCTTCCCATTTCTCTATAAGTGCCAAGGTCTTACTTTCCTCTTTAATCAGTAAATTTTTGAAGTAGTCTTCATTAAGCTTCCCCTGTACCTCCTTCAAAGTCTCTCTCAATTGAACTGGTTTTTGCTCAACTGAGGAGTATTCCTATTGAAAGCCCCTAGTTTGTAACTCTACTAACTTCAACTTCCTCCAAATTGAATACATTGTGTGACCTTGAATCTGTTGACTCCAAGTAGCCTGTACAATCTCTTTATACTCTTGTAATTGCATCACTGTAGATAGTAATCTAACAAGATTTTTCACTTTCAACTTAACAACATCAGTAGTTATCATTATAGGCGAGTGATCTGAGCAACCTGGTAGCATGTAGATAGCCCCCACACCATTATACTGTTGGAACCAATTAGCATTCCCGAAAGCCCAATCTATATGACTATAAATTCTGATATCTGCATCACTCTTATTGCTCCATGAGAATTTGCAGCCTCTTTTTGTGATTTTCCCCACCCCAATATCATCAATACAGTCTTGAAAGTCAGTTATCTCTGTTTGATGAACTGGGACTCCATTCATTCTGTCATCCATATGTATCACACTATTAAAATCACCTATTATAAGCCAAGGTCCATTACTATGAATATTCCTCAAGCTTCTCCAGAGTGAGATTCTGTGCTGAACAGTATGTAATCCATATATAAAGGTTATGTAGCTGGTAAAGGATGATTTCTTATCCTTGACTAGGTAGTGTATCATCTGATCTGAGGTTTCCGTTACTGTGACTTGAACATTTGCTGCTTTTCAACCTATCCAAATTCTACCATTTGGTGCATAAGCATAGTTATCCTTGAACTTTCAATCAGCACCTATCTTCCTTTGAATGCTTTTGCTCTTTGTTGTTTGACTCTAGTCTCTAGGCAAGCTATCATATACCTTATTCATCAACAAGAACTTTTTGAATTCTCGTTGCCTGTAGGACTTATTCAATCCTCTTATATTCCAGGACACAATAATCATGGAGGATTATGATTAATAGGATAAGTACTTTCAGCTGCCCTTTGAGCTTCATCACTACTAGAGGATGGTCCCTGATGACTTTCATTTGATGGCCTTTCCAGTATTGTCAGGGGTGCAAATGAATTTCTTCTAGCTAGTTCTTCATAGTTAATATCCTTATGAATCTTTTTGCCAGTTGATCCTTGAGTAACCACTACTTTCTTGCCTCTATTAGTCACTTGTATCTCTACTACTGTCTCCTGTTGTGTAGGTTCCTCCTGAGGCAAAATCTCTGTTCTGTTATTTCCTGTGTCCGTTGCTTTTGGCTTCCATTCCATTCTTGTTCTCTTCTTCCTTCTTCTTTTATGCTGTTTTGGTTCCTCATCCTGCTGTGTTGCTTGTTGACACTCACCAGTACATGCCCAAACTTGTTGCAATCCAAGCAAAGCTTTAGTTTCCATTCAAAATCCACTCTCTACATCCAGCTACTTCCATCTGGCTTTTCAATAAGTATTTCATCTGGTAATGGCGGTGTGATATCCATTTCAATGAGTACTCTAGCATATGAAAGTCTTTCATATTGTGCTGTAAGTTTATCAGTGCAAATAGGTTTGCCTAGCAGACTAGCAATCCTACCTAGATTTTCCTCAGCCCAACACTGGACAGGCAACCCAGGTAGGTTAACCCATATAAGAACTTTTCTCATAGATTCATTCTGAATCTGAAAATCCGGATCCCAATCCTTCAAAGACCATAGGTATGCTATTGAAGGTGTAAGGTCCATTTTACACAATTAAGTTTTTATCCTCCATAGATTCAAATCGAAAAATAAAATACCCATCGTCATGAAGAGGTACCGTAGGTGTGGCCACTAAGTTCCATACTCCATATACGAATTTGAGCATCACCTTGAACGACGGATTTCCCCTAGCACGTATCCAATCAAACCTGTTTTCCATCGCTTACACTGTTTTTCTATCTCCTTTGGGTTCAGCCTGGCCATTTTCACTCCATCCTTTACTACCGGAGGATAGAACTTCAGTTGCATGCCGTGTGTTTAAATTCTATTGCCTTTAACTACCTCTGCCATGGTCTACTTTGTACTTTGAGACCCAGCTGAGTAGGTTAATTTCCGCGCTGCTGTCAGCGATCCTGGTTTTATTACTTGCCATTCATCCTTCTCCGTTTCCGATGGGGCTTGCATGACAGTAGGGGCACTCCCCATGCCTGGCATCTAATGTAACAATTGCATTGGGTCTAATTTCTGGGGAATACCAATTTCTGGTGTAATTAATCTATTCCTAGTATCAATTGGAAGAGGTGATTGTGTAGGGAGGGGAAGGTGATTACGGTGTGTCATCGTGGACGGCGAGGTTAGCTACCTTGCACAACGATCACCAGAGTTTCTCTCTCTACATTCTCTCTATCCCACATTTGTTGTGATCATGAAATATTATTTTTATATGGTCTTAAATATTCTTCTCTTATAAGCTAATTGTTAAACACATATTTCAAGAACTCTTAATTTAAAAGCTACAAAAAAAACCTTCGAATACACCACTTTGAGTGCCAATATTATTTTTTACTAACTTTCCCCGTTTTAAACTTTGGGTTAAATTATGCCTAAGCACTATTATTTCACACTATTGGCTTTGTAACGTCGTAAAATTAATCACCATGCCTTGGACATCACCGTTTGAATTTATGATATTAAAAAAGAACTTCTATGACTGAAACATAAAGGAAAAAATTAAAATTTGAGCCTTTTATCATACAAAAAAAGTACGACTCTAAAAAGAAAGAAAAACTTTTGAAAAGAAAAAACAAATCAACAGTTTGTTTAGAAAAATATTCCAGACGACCTTGATTTCGACAATGTAGGTAAAGAAAAAAAAACACAAAAAGGAACAAAAATGAAAGAACGGCTTCAAAGCTTTAAGTTCAGATTCAACTCACCAGTTTCGTTGTCACCGCCTCGACCATTGTTGTTGTCGTTGATGGGGCGAGAACGATGTGGCGGCTGTGACGGTGGAGGTGGAGGTGGAGGTGATGGTTGAACATATGAATAGTAAAATTCCAAAAGAAAGTGAATTTTCTTTTTGTGTTTGATCATGAATATAATTTTTTAGATTTTTTTAAAGTTCTATGAGCGACCTGAGTGAAAATTTTAAAAAATAACTTTTTGGTATTTTTTAAATTTTGAAAAATTTCAAAATTTATCTTCAAGTAAAAATTAGGATGAATTAAAAACATATAGTTCATTTTCTGCAAAATCAAGTTGTGCGAGATAGTTTATACTACATTTGTCAGTTATTTTTTTCTCTTTTTCTTTTACTTTTTAGGATAAGAGCCAACTATTATTATATCAATATTGGAGTGTCCGTGTAATTAAAGAAACTAGCTTTAGTGTACGCACATATGTACAGTAGCGGACTTAGAATTTTATGCAAGCGGGTTCTATCTTAGAAGTACATAACTTTAGTCGTAAAATATTAGTTGTCAAGAGGGTTCAAATAAAATATTTATACAAAATTTACGCTATTTTAATCGTAATTTATATATATACACAGTATTATTTTTTGGTGAAGCAGGTCCAGTTGAATACGCTCGACTCCATGTGAGTCCGCCACTGCGTGTGTATCGCAACAAATTTTTCATAGTAGCTCAGCCGTAATTTAAATATTTAACTGTCATTATAATTTTATCCAATGAGAATCAAAGCCTAAAAAATGATTATAAAGCGTAAAAAAATTGACATGATTTTTACTTTTGAAATTTGTGTTTGTAAAATCATTAATGTTATCGCCACTTATCAATCACTTCTCTTCCTCTTTCATCCTCTCTTTCTATTAGTAATTTGTTCAAATTCTTGATCAATATACTTTTCAAATATTCTAGTAATAATAATAATAATAATAGTGATAATTTTTATTATACTTCTTAAAACAATTAGGAAGAAAGAATGAAAATACATGTATGAACCTAACATTTGATCTGGGATAGTCTATTTAATCAGAATAAGAATTTTATCATATAAAATCAATATTCTCATTAAAAGAAAAATTAGGCAGAATGAGAACACATGGATAGGGCCTGCTCTTAGATATCTATTTAATTAGGATCAGAATTCTAAAGTTATAAATTTCTTAGGTGGATTAAGTTCCTAAATATTAGGAATTTACATAATTCAAATAAGAAAATATTTAATAACTAATATTTTAGTTGATTTGAAATTCCTAAATATTAAAAAAAATAATATAATTATAATTTTATCCACTGTAAAACCTATTTTTATGGGTAAAAAGACAAACGACATTTCGACAGGGAATTCATACTTTTAATATGGTACTTCGTGCATTTAATGCGGTATAGATAGATATATCGTTATAATGTCTTATCATAACTTTGATATATGAGTTGTGTGTTTGCTTTAGCGGCTCAAACATAAGAAAATAATATGTTGACTCGTACTCAAATATATCATGTAATAATATTATGCTCTTTATGACCTTAAAAAAAGTTCTATTTCCTCAAATACATAATATGAATTCTATTTTATTCCTTACTGAAATTTAAGTGAAAAATGCGTAAAATAAAAGAAGACTCCCTATTGTTAGGTTCAATTATCATACGAAGAATTTACTTGGATGGTATTGTTTAAACCCAACATGTGTTTCTATAAAAAATAAAATGATTATCATAGAAAATTAAGATAAAACATTAACATTTAGTATTATTATTCTAACCATATGAAGGTATTGTAATGTAATATAATTCTCGAAAGGTATAAAGTCTACTTCGTGTAAATTTTAATGTAAATTCAGATAATTCATTACAATAGCGTTTGTAATGTTTATTATTATTTGCATACGCATTTTTATTTTTTGAATCATAAAATCGAATAACTGCTAACTTGATTAGATGCTATTCATTAGTGTTCGTGTACACTCGGTCGGTTGTTTTGAGAGTTAGCGCTCCGATCCCATAATAACTACCTTCCCCATGCTTACTTTTTGCTTTTGGGACTTGACAGAATGATTAGTCGTGAATTTCAGAGAGTTTTTGGACACATAGTCCCTATATATGAGTTTAAGCTTTAGAAATCGGACCGTAGTTGGAACTGTGAGAAGACGGATCCGGAATGAGATTCTGTCGACTCCGTTAGCTCCTTTGGGTGATTTCGAAGTTAGGAGCGTGTCCGGAATGGGTTTTCGAGGTATGTAGTAGATTTAGGCTTGAATTGGCGAAAGTTAGAATTTCGGCGATTTCGGCTGATAGGTAAAATTTTGATATCTGGACCGGAATAGAATTCCGAGAGTGGCTGTAGGTATATAGTGTCATTTATGACCTGTGTGCAAAATTTGAGGTCATTCGGACTAGTTTTGACGTGTTTCGGCATCAGTTGTAGATTTTGGAAATTTCATAAGTTCTTAGGCTTGAATCCATGCATAATCGGTGATTTTGATATTATGTGAGGTGTTTTGAAGGCTCGACTAAGTTTGGTTGGGGTCCCAGGGGCCTCAGAGATGTTTCAGATGCTCAACGGGATGGTTTTTGAACTTAAAACCAGTTGAAGCATTGCTGGTGCTGGTGTTTCGTACCTGCGGAAGGGAAGCCTCAAGTGCGGACACGCAGGTGCGAAGGGGGTCATCGCAGATGCGGAATTGGCCTGGGTCTGCCAGGCTCGCAGGTGCGGCAAGAGTTCCGCAGATACGGCCCAGTGACCGCTGGTGCGGTTCCAGCCCACTTAAGGATTTTTTTCACCTGCGATGTATTTTTCGTAGGTGTGGGACCGCAGGTGCGGTCCAAGGGGGCGTATTTGCAGGATCACTGGGTAGTTTATACCAAATTCAAGGGCTTGAAATTCATATCTTCTAAAAACGATTTGGAGCTCGGGATTAGGCGATTTTGAGTGGGTTTTGAGGAGAAGATTCATATGTAACAATTCCTAACCTTATTTCACTTGTATATTATTAATCTATAGTAATTTCTTCCATGCAATCAATGAATTTGGGTGAAAAATCATAAAAGTGGGAGGGACGTTCCCCAAATAGAAATCCGAGAATTTAATGAGATTTTATCATCGGTTTTCGATATTTCTTGTTCGAGTGAGTTCGTGAGTGAATGGGTATTCTAAATTTGTAGCTTTCACTCGTTTTCGAGACGTGAGCCCGGGAGACTTTTTGGGTAATTTTCCTAATTTTGCGTATTAACCTTGAAATAATTAGCTAGATAAATTTCTTACAATGATATTTACATTATGCAATTGAATTGAATAGATTTGGGCCATTTAGAGTCGGGTACTCGTGGCAAGAGCGTGGTTTTGAGTTGAGTAGAGTAGTCGAGTTAAGTGGCTTGCCTAACTATGTGTTGGGGACTTCCCCGTAGGTTTTTTTGATACTATTTGTTGTATGGGCGCCGTGTACGTGAGGTGACGAGTACGTGCACGGGCCATTGTTGCTAAAATTCTATTTTTCCTTCCATGCCATAAATTATTTCACTCTTATTTCACTGTTTAATGTGCTAATTGTGTAGTTTAGATTAGGAAGGACCATGTCTACCTGTTTTACCTGAATTTCCTATTTGATACTATGTGCACCATGTTTAGTTAGTCCTATCCTTTGTCTTGCCTGTGACTTTTCTCCTGAACTGTTTTAAATTAACCTTATCCGGCATTTATTCGCATTCATATTTAAATTGGGACTAGGGACGTGATCCGAGAGCTCTCTCCCTGTATTGCATATTTAAATTGGGACTACACACGTATTCTGGGAGCTTTTCCCCTGTATTGCATATTTGAATTGGGACTACAGACATATTCCAGGAGCTTTCCCCCTGTACTGCATATTTAAATTGGGACTACGGACGTATTCCAGGAGCTTTCCCCCTTTATTGCTTATTTAAATTGGGACTACAGACGTATTCTGGGAGTTTTTCCCCTGTACTGCATAATCATTTGGAACTATGGGACGATATCCTGGGAGATTCCGCTTTGTGATATATATTATGTTGAGCCGAGGATTTTCTTACTGTAAACTTCTATTGTTTTTCTTAAATTGTTTACGGTAGACATTACCTATCTTTTGACTGACTTATTTAGAAATCCAGTAGAGCCTTAACCTGACCTCGTCACTACTTGACCGGGGTTGGGCTTGGCACTTACTGGGTACCAAATGTGGTGTACTCATGCCCTTTCCTGCACATGTTTTTCGTGTGAAGGTACGAGCTATCAGTCTCGTGATTAGTCGCTGCTGCTGATTCCTGGAGACTGCAAGGTAATTCTGCCGCGTCCGCAGAATCTTCCGAGTCTCCTTCCATTCTATCTTGTAGAGACTTTCTTATGTACTTTTTTCCAGTTTTTGTTTAGAGCTTTAGTAGTGTTAGAAGCTTGTGACTGTTATGATATTCCGAATTTTGGAAAGTTGTATTTTGTACGTGCCGAGTGGTGATGTTTCATTTGTAGATTTACTTTATTCTGTCTTATTTTATTATTTTTATTTAATATCTTTTCCGCAATTAGGCTCACCTAGTCGTAGAGACTAGGTCACGATGCCTTTCAGAGGGTAAATCGGGTCGTGACAGTTCAACTGATTGGATATTACCTCACATAATTTATGGATAATATTATTAAAAAATTTCTGTGATGAATGTTGATCTCATTACTTAGCTCAATAAAAGAAGATACCCTGCTTGCAGAACTTCTCATACCTTTATTGTGATTTATGAGGACTTCCTTAGGAATAATTATATATATGACCTAATAGCTAATACTGAAACAAATAGATAACATAAAAATACTTTTATTAATAAGGATAAATAAAATAAATTAAAAAATTAAATATGCTGGTTGTTTCAGAACGAAGTGGTTAGCCTTATAACTCATAAAAGACTGAAACGATGTAATCTAAAAATAAAAAATGTTGAGTTAATATGTTACAATGAATAACTAAACACATATAAATATAGGAGCATTTGTTGGAATAAATACAAATAATTATAATAGTTATTATAATAATAAATAATGACTACTCATTTAGAATACATTATTTTTCTTCTATTTCATTCTTATTACTTCCCGTTTGTATTTTTTTTTAATCAATTTTGACTCTTAATACTATATTATATTCAATTTTACTCTATTTTCCTAATTTGTTTCACCATTAATGCTCGTCTTATGCTAATTAATTGATTAATTCAAAATACTTAATTATTTATTCTTAATGTTATAGAAAATATTGTTTGTTCGTTCAAAATTCTTTATATATTTGCTCATTTGTATTTTTAAATATTTAATATAACTATTATTTTATCCAAAATATTTCTATTTTCAAAGAGTTAAAAAAATAATATGATATTCACTTTTGAATCTTTGTATTTGTAGAACCATTAGTGTTATTAATTCTTGTCAACTATTTTTTTTCCTCTTTGCTTTTGTATTCTTAAATATTTTATTAGTAATTTGTTCTAATAATTTTTTTTTGATTAAAATAGCAAACTTTATTTAACCAAGTATAATATTTACATCCCACTAGCTTGTATGGACTCTAGAGTGTAAATCCTATACATTATCTCTAAAAAACCTGATCAAGGATCAAACATCCAAAACTGATCAAAACAAAAACATTTGTTCTGCTAATAGTACCTAGCTTCTAATTACAGAACTTTGACTTAACTAGCTACAATAACTACTTAGCCTTTCTAATTCCCTTTTCCATTTAGCTTTTGTCTACCCTCGAATATGCAGATCCAGTATAATCTCTTTGATTCTCTTACTGTATGTTGTCTCTTTTCCTTGAAATTTTCTGTTGTTTCTCTCAGCCCATATATGATATACCACTGTTGCAAATAAGAATACTAATATCTCTCCATCGACTCTGTTTGCAGCTCTTTTTGTTAACCAATCTATCTCCTCATCCCAGCTTCCTATCTGGTGTTTTATTCCTGTCCAGTGCAACAATTTAGCCCATAGGATTCTGGAGTTGTCACATTCAAACAACAAATGCTATCTTGTTTCCTCAATGTTCTTTTGACACAATGTACAATCTTTTGACACAAATATCCCCCATTTTTGTAATCTCTCTACTGTGGCTAATTTTCTATGTAATGCCAACCAAAGAATGAACTGGTGTTTAGGCAGTGCTTTAGATCTTATGGTTAATCTTTTCCAGGAACACTTATGATATCGAGGTCTTGATGCAATGTTTAATTTCTTGATGCTGAATCTTCCCTTCTTGTAGTAGCTATTCAGATCAACAGTGGGACTATTTTGACTAAACCAATCCCTAGCATCAAAAATCTTACTTATAAGCCAACAAGCTTGCTTTGAAGCACTCATATTCTTAGCGTTTCTGTTCTTTACATAAAAGCTATGAATCTATTGAATCCATAAAGTATCCTTCTTTGTAGTTATAGCCCATAGTAACTTGCATAATGCAGCCTTGTTCCCGCAATAAATATTCAAAACATTAAGCCCACCTACTGATATTTGCATACAGATGGTTTCCCAAGCTATCAAGGACCTCCTAGATGGTTCATTACTTCCAGTCCGTAGGAAGGTTCTACATGCTGTGACTATCATCTTGATGATCTTCTTAGGTAATAGAAACACCCGTGCCCAGTATGTTTGCATTTCAAATATCACACTTTTGAGTAGCTGGAGTCTCCAACTATAAGATAGGAATTTAGATGTCCAACAATTGACTCTTCCAGTGATCTTTTCAATCAATGGCATCCATTGCTGAACAGACAACTTCTTAGAGGACAATGGCACTCCTAGGTACTTGAATGGTAGTTCTCCTAAAGTGAATTGCATTTCCTCTATTATCTGCTCTCTAAATTCTCTAGGTACCCCAGCAATATATAATGCACTCTTTTCCATGTTAGCCTTGAGCCCTGAAACCTCAGAGAAGTGAGTGAATATTTCCAGTAGCAAAGTTATTAAGAATCTTGTCTGCTCTACAACATAGGATCAGATCATCAGCAAAACAAATGTGTGTTATGTGATTTCTGGAACATCTTAGGTGATAGTTAAAATCTGGATTCCGTTTCAACTTCTTTAGCGACCTATTTAGATATTCCATCACCAATATAAACAAGTAAGGAGACATGGGGTCTCATGTCTTAACCCCCTTTTGCTTAGAGATTATCTGTTAGTCCCCCATTCAATAACAAGGAATAGCTAACTGTTGTCACACACTCCATTATCAACTGTACAAACCTCACAGACATTCCAAATTCTAGCATTATCATTCTTAAGAAAGGCCACTCTACTGAGTCATAGGCTTTTCTTATATCTACTTTAATACAACATCTTGGTGAGACCCCTTTCTAAGTGTATCATTTGACCAATTCATGTACAATAATGACATTATCCAGTATATTCCTCCCTTCAATAAATGCTGATTGAGCAGGTCCTACAATAGAGTCCACCTGGGTAGTACAACATGCTATAGGTCTGAATTCCTTGACAGATTTTGGGCTTGCAACCTCTGGAACCAAAGTTACTGTGGTACAATTTACACTTCTCAGCAATTTTCCATTGGTAAAAAATTCTTGAATAGCTTTTTTAACCTCTACTCTAATTATATTCCAGTAGGTCTTGAAAAATTCCGCTGGAAATCCATCTATCCCTGGGGCCTTATCATTTGGCAATTTTTTAAGAGCTTGATCAATATCCTCCTCTGTTACTTGTGCATTGAGAAGTTGTTGTTTCTCCTTAGTAAGACAATGACCATCTCTAGCTATTTCAATATCAATACAAGGTAATTCATTAGATGATATACCCAAGAGTATTTGGGGAAATCCTCTAAACTCTTGTTCTATCAAAACAAGATTAGTCATTTTATCACCTTGTTCATTGAATATGGCTGAAATTCTATTCCTCGATTGATTGGCCTTCAAATGAGCATGAAAGAATTTGGAATTCTGATCCCCTGCCTGTATCCACATTACTCTGGATCTTTGCCTAAAAACTTGTTCATTAACTCCTTCCCATTTTTCAATCTGCACTAACATTTCCTTTTCTTTAGCTATTACTTGACTGTTGAATGGGTCTTCATCAATTTCTCCTTGAACATTCTTCAACTGTTCCCTGATCTGGCCTATCTTTTTTTCCGATGAAGTCTTAACCTTTGTAATTTCTTCCAAATTGAGAACATAGTGTATCCCTGAATGCTTTTCTTCCATACCTCATGAACAGCTTCTTCAAATTCCTTCTGATTGAGAAGCACATTATATAATCTGAATGGTTTTGGCAAATGATTTCTAGTTACCTCAGTGTTGATAATGATAGGGGAATGATTCGAGACTCCTGGTAATTCAAAAACTACTTCAAAACTACTATAGTGAGTTAGCCATGCAACATTCCCAGATGCCCAGTCAATATTACTATAGATTCTATCTTCTGCATCTCTTTATTACACCACGACCACTGACACCCTTTTCTGTTCAATTGCCCCAGTCCAATATCCCTCAGACAATCTTGAAATTCCACCATTTTAGCATGATGCACTGGTTGACCATTAAGTCGATCATGAACATATAAAACATTGTTGAAGTCTCCAATAACTAGCCAAGCCTCCTGCATAATACCATGGATTTGTCTTAACTGCTTCCATAAGTCCCTTCTTTCATTGAGTTTGTTCCTCCCATAAACAAATGTGATGTAGCCTGAGAAACTTGATCCCTTATCCTTCACCTGACAATGTGACAATTGAGGAGTAGCACCAATAATATGTACCTGTACCATACTTTCCTTCCAAAATAGCCAGATTCTCCCATTGTTTGTTATAGCTTCATCTGAATGCACTTTCCAGTCCTTGCTGAACTTCCTTTTCACTTTATTAACACTTCTAGGTTTTATTCTTGTCTCAAGGCATCCTAGTAACGATATTTTGTGTTTAAGCAAAAAGGCCTTGAGTTCTTTTTGCTTATAGGGCTTGTTTAGCCCCCTTATGTTCCAAGAGTTAATGATCATTGTGGATTCTCCTCATTGAGGCTAATCCCTTCAGTCACCCTTACAGTGCTGCTATCCTCTTGTATTGACAGTGGACTATATCTATTTATTTTCAGCATATTCAAAAATTCTTTATCATTTAATGCTCCCTTCTGCTGTGTAATTTCTTTAGCTTTCATCTTCTGTTTGCCTCTAGATTTCTGAACTGATTGCATCTTCATTTCCTGTTCAATCATTTGCTCTGGATTGACATGTTGTTACTGTATTAGCTTAGGAATCTGCTCCTTCTGTATTGTTGGTTTCTCACTCAGTTGACCATCCTCTTGTTCTTGTATTTGTTCATTACTTTGGATCTTCTGCACTGGTATTTGCTCAGCAATAGGCTTTGCCCACCATTGCTTTTTGGTCTGGTACTTAAACTCTTCCCCCTGCCTTTGTTTCTGTTTTCCAGTCTTCCCCACATAGCCATCACTTGTCTTCTTCTGTACTACCTTCCCACATTTCTCATCATGATGCCCTATTTGACAACATTCCTTACAATAAGCAGGTTTCCATTCGTAATCCAGTGATTGTTCTTATAGTGACCATCGTCTTCCTCAATGAGCATTGTATCAGGTAGTTCTTATGATACATCCATCTCCACTAGCATACGTGCATAGGACACCTTTTCCCCTTCAGATGTAAGTTTATCTGAGCCTATAGGTTTTCCTAAGTAGTTGGCTATCCGCCCCAAATTCTCCTGTGTCCAGAATTGTATAGGTAATCCTGGGAATATGACCCATATTGGTATTGTTCTAGTCATCTCTTTACTCATCTAAAAATTTGGTTCCCATTGCTTCAAAATCATGGGTCTATTATGGTATGTATACGAGCCTATTGTATAAGAGTATGCTTATCTTCTTCAGAGTTAAATCGAAAAATGAAATACCCATCATCATGTAAAAACATTTGAGGTACAGTTATAAAATTTCACACCCCATACACAAACTTTAGCATATCTTTAAAAGAGGGATTTCCACCCAGAACATACCCAATTAATGTTTCCTTCCATTTTTGGGTTTGCTATGCTACCTCAGCTCGATTCAATCGAACAATCTTCACTCCATCCTTCATTACTGGTAGATAGTACTCCAATTTCATCCCTTATTGCAAAGCTCTATTTCCTTTTACCACATCAGCTAGAGTTGGCTCGAATTGATTAGGTTTTGCATGTTGCACTGAGAAATTCAGCTTCCTCGCTGCAGTATTAGCATCTACCTCTTCTGATTACTCTTCTTCGATACATTTCGAAGCTTTCATGATCGTTGGTGCACTTCCCATCCCAGTCATCCAGTGGACCAGCTGCATCTGACCTATCATTTGTGGCACTCCTGATTCCGGTGTTACCATTCTACCTCCGTCGTCCTCTTCCAGTATTATAGGCGGTACAATTTGTTGAGATTTCCGTCAGACCATCATCGTTGTGCATACGTTATCTATCCCTGCTTAACGTGCGCCTTCAGAGTGTGGTTCCAATTTGTTCTAATAATTGATTGGTCTACTTGTCAAATATTATAAAAATAAATATATCAGTTGAACTTGATTCAGATTAGAATTTCAAAAGCATATATATATATATATATATATATATATATATATATATATAAGAAATTAGAAAGGCTATTCATTTTGTTTTCTAGTGTTATATTTGTTTGCTTAGGTTAGTTTTTCATGCTTAGTATCCTAATAAAAATAATATTTGTTATAAATAGAATTCTATTTAAGGTGAATGTCTATATTTTTGAGAGATCTTAGGGATTTTACTTGGTGGCTAAGTCATTCTTTCCTTATAAATAGAGGAATCCTATTCCATTATAAATTATCCCAAAATTCAATAAGATTCCTTCTCCCTCTTTCTCTACAATATTGTTCTTTTTCTTCTATTGTTTCATAACACGTTATCAACACGAGACTCTACCGTCTCAAGTAGTTCTTTGAGAAGATTAATGTATAACTTTTCTCCTATTTTTAATTATGACTGACATTGTGAAAAGAAAGTTTGTTGCCCTTGAAATTTCGGGCAAGAACTATATGACATGGGTGTTGGATGCTGAAATCCATTTAGATGCAATGGGTCATGGAGACGCCATTAAAGACAAAAATAAAGAATCTACCCAAGATTGTGCTAAGGCCTTGATTTTCTTGCGCCATCACCTTGATGAATGGTTGAAAATAGAATATCTCACAGTCAAAGATCCACTTGTTTTTTGGAATGGCTTAAAGGAAAGATATGACAACTTAAAGTTGGTTACTCTTCCACAAGCACGATATGATTGGGCTCATTTGAGGCTCCAAGACTTTAAGTCTGTTTCTGAATATAATTCTGCAATGTTCAGAATTACTTCTAAATTGAAACTCTGTGGAGATACTATCACCGACTATGATATGCTTGAAAAAACATTCACAACATTTCATGCCTCAAATATGTTCTTGCAACAGCAATACCAAGATAAAGGTTTCAAGAAGTACTCTGAGTTGATTTCTCTTCTCCTTGTGGCTGAACGCAATAACGACTTGCTCATGAGAAATCACGAAAATTGACTCACTGGGTCTACACCATTGCCTGAAGTGGATGAGGTGTATTCCCATTATGCTAAGCGTGGAAAAGGTCGTGGCCCTATTAATGGTCGTGGTCGTGGCCGTGGACAAGGAAGAAATTTTCTTGGCGTTAATCACCTCCAAAGAAAAATAACCACCAAAAGTGGAAAGGGAAAGATGAGAAGTCAAAGGCAAATGGTTCAGAAACTGAATGTTATCGTTGCGGTGGAAAAGGGCATTGGGCAAATATTTATCGTTTACCAAGACATTTGGTTGAGCTTTATCAAGCATCTCTAAAGAATAATGGCGTTGAAGCCAATTTTGTCTCTGACAATGATTTTGACATCACCCACTTGGATGTGGAAGACTTCTTTGAGCACCCTGATGGGAAAATAGACCACTTGATCGCTGATGGATCCGTGGTTAAAGATGACTGAGTAGTTTATTTTTTTTGCCTATTCATATTAACTAGTGAATAAACATCATGTAATTATAATTCTTTATAGGAGTAGTATTCATTAGTATCAATTAGTATTAGTTGTTTTACGGAATAGTTTTAATTCATTTTGATTAAATATAGTTCTAGTATTCATTTTAGGCAATGTTCCAATAAGGGCACAAATACCTTTCTTATTGCTTCTTATATTGGCCTAAATTATAAGTAATTTGATTTGAAATAAAATATTAAATATCCCTGATATCCATTGCACATTTTCCTGTTTGACAATAATATTTCAAATGAATGTAGCTTTTGAAGTATTAATATAGCCCTATCCAGAAATCTAAAGAATTTAACTTTAGATTGTCTAAAAAAAAAATAAAAAAATCAGCCTCTTCAAACTTTGAATAAAGATGTCACGACCAAAAATCCATAAGGTTGTGATGGTGCCGGACATCATTGTCAGGTAAGCCAATCATTAATTAATCGAAATAATTTTCGATTTAAACATTTATGAAAAATATTTCCTTTCACTTTATTACATATTAACTAAATAAAAATCTGTTAAGTAAAACAATGGATTAAATATTACACTTTAGCAAAATATATCCCAACACATCCCAGAACCCGGTGTCACAAGTACATGAGCAATTTCTAAGAATTTATACTATCATAACGAAGCCTGTCCGAAATACAAATTGGACAAGGAAATTTAAAATGAAAATAAATACAATACGAGGGAGACTCTATCAGCTGCGGATCGCCTCCGGATGATGCAGCTCGCCTAAGTCTCCGAATCCTCCACACTGCTATGAAAGTACCCGTGCAATAAAATGCACAACAAGTGTAGCATGAGTACAAAAACAACGTGTACTCAGTAAGTCGCCCGCCTAGCCTCAGAGAGGTAGTGGTGAGAGGTCAAATTAGACAATTTCTAAAGATCAATTTAGAATATTCAAGTATGACACTAAGCATGATTATCATAGGCAATTTATTAAAAACCTGAATAATATTATCAACTCCGTTCACATTTAACACTTTATATCTTCATCATATTAATAACAGTTAATCAACATGGGTGATTTAATCAAATAATAACTAATCCACGGGAAGGAACAACTTCTTCCAAAATCTTTTTAATAAATTTAAATCTCTGTCATTTCAATTGACAACTTAAAATTTCAGGCCAGTAATCAGGCAAAAATCATAGCAACTATGCAGTAAATATCATGCGCAAGCAATGCCGAGGGTCAAATGGCGCAAACCAACAATAATAAACTGTGCACTGCCAAGGGTCGAACGGCTCGAACCATAGATGCATCTATCTGCCCCGCTCGCGAATCATACATGCGACTCAGGACCCCGTAGATACAAATATTCACACAATAAGTCCACATTTTTATCAAGAAAGCATTTTCTCAGGAAAGTGGTAAAATTCTTCTTAAAGGAACACTAGAGATAACATTTGAATCTTTGTTTTGAAACTCATTTGCCAAGTTTAATAATATTCAATAATATAACCTTATCAGGTATATATTTATCCACGGAGGAAATCAATTCTCTTTTTAGATGATTAAGAAAATGGACTCTAGTCTTCTTTAGATATTCAATTACGATTTCGATTATATTAACAGTTTAATGTTACAGGCAAGATCACAGGTACAACACGTAAGGCATGCTAGTAGGTCCTAGACTACCCAGACATGGCATAATAGTAGCTACGCATGGACTCCCGTCACCTCGTACGTACGTAGCCCCCGAAGATAATAGCATATACTTAATTAATTCACCTAGGGGGAAAATTCCCCCTCACAAAGTTAGAAAGGAGACTTACCTCGCTCCGAAATTCCATAACCGGCCTCGCCCTTCCGACGATTCCCACGGACGCACAACGCCCCAAGACTATCCAAACAACGACAACCCAATGAAAATATACTCTAATATTTGCAACAATTCCAAATTATATAATTTCCCAACCCCGCTTAGTGAATGACCAAAATACCCTCGGATCCATGTGCCCGGAATTCAAAATTTCTCGAAGATATATTCTACCCATAGCTTCACTAGTACAAATATACAATTTACTCTACATTCCATGCTAAATTTCGTGGCTAAAATCCAAATCACCATTTCTAGATTTTCTTTAAGATTTCCCAATCTCCTACCAATTTCCATGTCTAATTCCATGCATATACTTATATTTAACTTTAAAACATGAAGAAATTACTTACCTTGACATTTCATGAAGAAATCCTCTCTTGAAGCTCCTCCAAAATCGACCAAACCAAAGAAGAAATGACCACAAATTCTCGGTTTTAAAACATTCTGCCCA
Organism: Nicotiana paniculata; assembly: GCA_005239505.1. Classification (NCBI taxonomy): domain Eukaryota; kingdom Viridiplantae; phylum Streptophyta; class Magnoliopsida; order Solanales; family Solanaceae; genus Nicotiana; species Nicotiana paniculata. The sequence goes on from MDKI01237075.1 coordinate 35,112, forward strand.
GGCCATTTTTCCCGCTCCTGCAGCTTCCTCAGCTCCAGCCAAAACTCGCATCTGCGCCCCATTGTCCGTATCTGCGCCTTCGCAGTTGCGGAAATTACATCGCACCTGCGCTCCCAGCCAAGCCACCAAAATCTCGCCCCTGCTGCCAAATCCTTGCAGGTGCGGTCACACCAGATGACAACAATCTCAGCACTTTTTCAAACTCCAAACTTGATCCGTTAACCACCCGGAATCCACCCGAGGCCGCCGGGACCCCGTCGAATTACACCAACCTGTTCCAAAATATAATGCGGAATTTCTTGAGGCCTCAATTCACATCAAACAATATCGAAACCACGGGTCGCACTAAAATTCAAACTTTAAGAACTTGAAATTTCAAACTTGCACATCCGATGCCGAAACCTATCAAATCACGTCCGATTGACCCCAAATTTTGCACACAAGTCATATTCGACATTACAGACCTGCTCCAGCTTTAGTAATCGCATTCCGACCTCGATAGAAAAATTTCCACTACGGTCGGATTTCTTCAAAACCTTCAAATTTCTAACTTTAGCCAAATGACTTCAAAATGACCTACGGACATCCAAATTCACTTCCGATCGCGCTCCCAACTCCAGAATCACCATACGAAGCTATTCCCAGACTCGGAATCCCAAAAGAATATCCACATCACTGAAATGTGCTTCAAGACAAACTTAGGAAATTCCTTCAAAAATGCTGACTTCCACAATATACACCAAAACGCTCCCGGGTTATCCAAAACCCGATCTGGACATACGCCCAAGTCCGAAATCATCATACGAACCTGCTTGAACCTTCAAATCCTGATTCAGAGGTGGTTTACTCAAAATTCCAATCTTAGTTGATTCTTCCAACTTAAGGCTTCTGAAATGGGAATTTTCCTTCCAAACCAACTCTAAACTTCCCGAATTCAGTTCCGACCACACCTACAAATCATAATACTTGAAACGAAGCTGCTCACAGCCTCAAACCGCCGAACGACGCGCTAGAGATCAAAACGACCGGTCGGGTCGTTACAAACGATATGTACTTGTAATCTTTTTGACATAATAACATGCATGTAATGTCACTTAACAATTATTTCCATTTTTTTCCCCGACTTATGATTGTATTTTCTTGTAATTTATCATGTTTATCTTTAAAGTTTCTCCCATTACATAGAACTCTAATTAATTAATCCCGTCTCCCATAATACTAATATTTATTCATATATTTCTTTTTGTATGTCAACCCATGGGAAGCAAATATGAATATTCCACAAAGCAAACTTGGATCAAATTTCAATTGTAAAAATATTTGTTTAGTTGATTCATTTACGACACATACAATATTCAAAGAGAAGAAATATTTCTCTCATTTGAGTGTGTGTGTAAGGCAGATGTTACTACAATTTCTGGTAGTAGTAAATTATTTGAAGGCTCTGGAAGAGCTACTATAACTCTGCCTAAGGGAACAATACTTATCATAGAGAATGCAATGTTCTCTTCCAAGTCCAAGAGGAATTTGTTGAGTTTTAAAGATATCCGCAGAAATGGATATCATATTGAGATAATATATGAGAATAACCTTGAATATCTTATCATTACCAAGAATGTCTCTGGCCAGAAAATTGTTATTGAGAAATTCTCATCCTTATCTTGTGGCCTGTATTGGGAAAGAATTAGTACAATTGAAGCACATTTTATTGTAAATCATAAGGTTAATGATTCAAATACTTTTATACTTTGGCATGATCGATTGGGACATCCTGGATCAATTATGATGATTTATAGAAAACTCAAATGGGCATCCATTAAAGAATTTAAAGATTCTTTTAAATAATGAACTTTCTTGCACTTCTTGTTATCAAGGCAAGTTAATTATTAGACCATCACCAACAAAGGTTGGGATTGAGTTCCCTACGTTTTTAGAACGTATACAAGGGGACATTTGTGAACCTATTCACCCACCTAGTGGGTCGTTTAGATATTTTATGGTCTTAATAGATGCATTCTCTAGATGGTCTCATGTGTGCCAATTGTCATCTCGCAACCTCGCGTTTGCAAAATTAATGGCACAAATAATTCGATTGCAAGTGCAATTCTCCGATAATCCAATTAAGTCTATTAGACTTGATAATGCTGCTGAGTTTTCATCTCAAACATTTAATGATTATTGCTTATCAATTGGGATAAAAGTGAAACATACTATAACTCATGTTCACACTCAAATGGCCTAGCAGAGTCCTTAATTAAACGTCTACAATTGATAGCAAGACCGTTACTCATGGAAACAAGGCTGCCCACTTCTGTTTGGGGTCACACCATTTTGCATGCAACAATTCTAGTTCGTCTCAGACCGATAAATTATCATAAATATTCCTGTTGCAATTAGTTTTGGGCCATGAACCTAATATATCCCGTTTAAGAATTTTTGAATGCGCAATATATGTGCCTGTAACACCGCCATATCGCACAAAAATGGGTTCCCAAAGAAAGTTAGGAATATATGTTGTACTTGAATCGCCCTCCATTATTTGCTATCTTGAAACATTAACGGGGGATTTATTCACTGCTCGATTTTCAGACCGTCGATTCGATGAGACACTTTTCTCAAAATTAGGGGGAGAAATCGCTGAAACCAAATAGGAAATTTTGTGGAAAAATCCATCATTGTTTCATCTTGATCCACGTACCTATATTTGTGAAAAAGAGGTGCAAAAAATTATCCATTTGCACAAAATAGCAAATCAAATGCCAGACACATTTACAGATCTGAAAAGAATAACAAAATCACATATCCCTGCAGAGAATGTTCCAATCTGTATTGATGTTCCTATTGGACAATCTTCTAGTGTCATAACTAATGAGTCAAAAGCACGCCTAAAACGTGACATACCATTGTGTTCTAAGGATCGAAATCCTAGAAAAAGGAAAACAAACGATCAAAATGATACTACGGAAGAGTATCACGAAGAAATCCATGATTTAATAAATCATGAGATTCATGAGGAAACCACTGAGCCCGAGACTCAAGAAAATAAGGAACTATCAATAAATCCAATCGATATTGAGACAAATTTGAATCGAGTGGATATAGTGGTGGATTATGCCTTTGCATATAATGTTGCATATAGCATTATGCAATATCCTTATCTTGAACTTCAATCTGTTGGAGAATGTCGAAAAAGACATGATTGGCCAAAATGGCAAGAAGCAATCCTATCAGAGTTGAATTCACTTGCGAAACATGAAGTTTTTGGGCCTGTAGTCCAAACACCTAATGGTGTTAATCCTGTTGGCTATAAATAGGTCTTTGTATGCAAGAGAAATGAGAAAAATGAGGTACAAAGATATAAGGCACGCCTTGTTGCACAAGAATTTTCACAAAGGTCTGGTGTCGATTATGAAGAGACATATTCACCCGTTATGGATGCTATAACGTTCCATTATCTCATTAGTTTTGCTGTCCATGAAAAGCTTGACATGCATTAAATGAATGTGGTTACCCCCTACCTTTATGACTCACTTGATAATGAGATATACATGAAAATTTCCGAGGGATTTAAAGTGCCTAACACACATAATTCAAAGTCCCGGGAAATGTTTTCAATCAAATTGCAAAGATTCTTGTATGGTCTAAAGCAATCAGGACGTATGTGGTATAATCATCTTAGTGAGTACTTATTAAAGGAAGGTTATATAAATGATGCCATTTGTCCATGCGTTTTTATAAAAGAAAACAACATCGGAATTTGTTGTACTTGCCGTATATGTTGATGACATAAACCTTATTGGAACTCCTACAGAGCTCCAAATGGCAATTGATTATTTAAAGAAGGAATTCGAGATGAAAGGTCTCGGAAAGACAAAATTATGTCTCGGTTTGAAAATTGAACATTTGGCAAACGGAATTTTTGTTCATCAATCTGCCTTTTACATGGATGGAGCACAACCATTAAGTACTCCGATGGTTGTTCGATCACTTGATGTGAATAATGATCTATTCTGACCTCAAGAAGAGAATGGAGAGATACTTGGTCCTGAAGTACCATATCTTAATGCAATTGGTGCAATAATGTATCATGCTAATACAACAAGGCCTGACATAACTTTTTCAGTTAATGTCTTAGCAAGATATAACTCTGCTCCTACAAGGCGACATTGAAATGAAATCAAACACATATTGCGGTATCTAAAGGGAACTACCGATATGGGCTTGTTTTATGGCAATAATTGCAGTCCCGATCTTGTTGGTTATGTCGATGCTGGGAATTTATCTGACCTACACAAGGCTCGATCTCAACCACGTTATGTATTTACCTGTGGAGGCATTGCCATATCTTGGCAATCGACTAAGAAATCAATCGTGGCTACTTCATCTAATCATGCTGAGATAATTGCTATTCATGAAGCAAGTTGAGAATGTGTGTGGTTGAGGTCTATAATACATCTTATTCGAGACAAATGTGGTTTGAAGCGTGACAAACTACCCACGATTTTGTATGAAGACAATGCAACATGCATAGGCCAATTGAAGGGAGGATTCATAAAAGGAGATAGGACAAAGCACATTTCACCAAAGTTATTTTTCACACATGATCTTCAACATAATGGTGATATCAATATGCAACAGATTCATTCAAGTGATAATATGGCTGATTTGTTCACAAAATCTCTACCAACGTCAACCTTCAAGAAGCTAGTGTACTAGATCGGGATGCGAAGGCTCAAGGATGTGAATTGATGCTCTCATCAGGGGGAGTTAATGTGCGTTACACTCTTTTTCCCTTACAAGGTTTTGTCCCACTGGGTTTTCCTTGCAAGGTTTTTAACGAGGCAACCAAAAGACGCACTTCTAAATATATGTACTCTTTTTTCTTTTCTAGGAATTTGTTCCCATTGAGTTTTATTTTAGTTAAGGTTTTGACGAGGCACATTATTTGTTGAATAGACATTCAAGGTGGAGTATTATAAATAGAATTTTATTTAAGGTGAATGTCTATATTTTTGACAGATCTTAGGGATTTTACTTGGTGGCTAAGTCATTCTTTCCCTATAAATAGAGGGGTCCTATTCCATTGTAAATCATCCCAAAATTCAATAAGAATTTCCTCTCCCCCTTTCTCTACAATATTTTTCTTATTCTTTTATTGTTTCATAACAGTTTAATAATCATTTAATACTAATTGTAATTAGAAGATTAAATGTTCGAGCTTCTTGTTTTTCTTTCCGTACGTTTTGTAAAAGTAAGTGTAAATAGAATAAATGTTCGATTAAATGTTCTATTTTGTCACTAATCCTAATATTTGTTTAGTACTTATTTAACACTAATTGTAATTAGAAGATTAAATGTTCGAGCTTCTTGTTTTTCTTTTCGTACATTTTGTAAAAGTAAGTGTAAATAGAGTAAATTAGTTGAAAGTTGAATATTTTTCTGTTAAATTAGGATAAACGATGATATTTTTCATTTGCCAACTAAACCTTAAGTGTTCGAAAATATTTTGAATTGATTTCCATGCTTATAGCATACGTTTAGATATCTAAAATTTTAGTTGCTTTTGAAATCCTAAATATTAGGAAAATAATACCTATATTTAGTTAATTTAAAACACTTACAATTACAATAATAATTAAATGACTATTTTGTCCAATATAAAATCTATTTTTAAAAGGTAAAAAAGACGAACGATATTTTGTTAAGGGTCTTTGTGCTTTTAATATAGTATAGATATACCTTAGAGATCAAGAAATAAATTTAGAACTATAGATTATCATAATAGTATTTGTGGTCTGTCTTTTATTTTCCTTCCATTTATAGATCTTGAAGCTAGATTTCAAGCTATTTAATTTTTTTAATGATATACCAGACTGGCTTAAAGTAAGGATCTAAAATTTGAATTTGATCTTCATTATACTATAGCGTTATGGTCAGTCTTTTATTTTCCTTCAGTAAGGGAAAATTGTATATCTTGAAGCTAGATCACTTACAAACTATTTAATTTTGTAACAATGTACCAAACTTGTCTTAAAGTAAGGAATTAAATTTAGAACTAGATTATCGTAATAATATTATGGTGAGTCTTTATTTTTTCTTCGGTAAAAGGAAAATTGTAAATTTTGAAGCTAAAATCACAAGCTTTTTAATTTTGTAACAATGTCCCAAACTTGGGTTGAAGAAGAAATTAAATTTGAATATATTACATTTTCTAGACATGATTTAGAGAAATGACAAGAATGTTATTACGATATTTTCGGATTTTGAACTTTTTTGTTCCACTAACCATGGATATGTAATAAAATTCAAATATAATCCTAAATTAAATATCTATTTCTTCTTGCGATATTACGTGTTCTTGCATAGTAGTTTTTTTTTCAAAGAAGAAAATCCATGCCATAGAAAACTAAACAATTTTCTTTGATACGTCAAATAATTTCACTGATGTCATAAAAATAAGTAATTTCTTGATTAAAAAGGTGAAGGTTTTTTTTGGTATATATACGAAAATTTAAATTTATTTACACGATTTATCTGAATTTTCCTATTTATAGAAAGTGAAATCCTTTCTTGCTTTGACCAAAAAAAAAAGGCCTAACAGAAAACACAGAGTGGGACACTCTCATTTTGGTCCATTTTCAATTCAGGGCTCCGTATATCTCAAATTTCATAGGGAGAAATTCAAAATTGCCAGACTTACGAGTAGTTATTAAATAACTATATTTTTAAAAGTACTCAAAATTTAGTTACTTTTTATGTAAAGATAAATTTAAATAAAAATATTATTCAAAATCTGAAAAATACTCCAGTATATTATACTCGAGTTCCAACATAAGTAAACTGGAACTCCAACATATTATTCCGGAGTTCCACCATAAGTATACTGGAACTCCACCATAATATATTGGAGTTCCAGCAAAGTATAACGATTTAGTATAATATGCTGGAAGTTCATACACAGGTGCTCGAATCTCCTGTATATTATGCTGGAACTTTTCGCGTGTTGGAGTACCAGCATAATATGCTGGAAGTTCATACGTAGGTGCACTTCGCTCCAGTATATATGCTGGACCGGTCTCTGTTATAGTAAAATAGTGGTTATTTTTCATTGACTTGACAAATGCTTGCTATTTTTGAATGACCAATCCGAAAACTGACTAGCTGGTGCTATTTTTACGTTCAGGATCCGTATAACTCAAATTTAATACTATTAAGACAATACAAAATTTGGATCAAATTATAAATTCAAAATGTATTGATGTAAATCCAGATTGGTAGATACACGAGTGAAATTAAAGTGCAACCTTTAGATGGGCTATCAAGCTAACTATCACAAAATCAATCAATTAATTGGTTTCAAACTCAATCAATTAATGTGTTGATCAATTTAAAGGTTATATCATTTTTTTAAAGGAAAACTATTAATTTTGTTTATTTAATAAGTAGCTTATTATAAAAATTGGTCAATTTATAAAATAATACTAGTATTAGCTAATTAGCTACTTATAACTAAAAAAAGATCAAATTTTTATTTTCTTTTGAGCGAGTGTTATTAGAATATATTGGGTACTTCATAAGAAGTTTGAATCCCAATTTTTAGATGATTTTGCGGAGTTTTGAAGTAGTTTGAATTGAAAATTCGAAATAGAAAAAGAAACATGAAAAAAAATAATATGTGTATCACATACATATCATATTTGTATCAAATATGTATCACATGTATATCCATATAAACATGTGTGTGTGATATATGCATGATACATGTTGTTTGATACATCTATCGCAAAAGAATTTCTTGAACTCGATTTTAACTACGAATTTTGATACCAAATCAATCCAAATCTCCTCCAATCTTCCTCAAAAATTTTATATTGACTCATCTATATGTTTTCAATGAATTTCAAACATACACATTGAAAAGATCCCTGTTTACTAAGATTTTTGGAATCTTATATATGTATATGTGTGTGTGTGTGTGTATATATATATATATTTGTTACCTCATTCATAAAATTTGTTTTCCGTTTTACATCTAATGTTGCTGATCACACTTAAAAATATGGAAAGAGATTTTGTTTGTGATTTTTGAAAAAAAAGAACCTTATTTATTTAGGTTTTTAATTTTTGTATATACTTTGTTAATTTTGATAAATATATAATTAATGGCTAGATATGATAAGTTGAAACTTATTTGAATATTTTTGTCAGGTTCCCTTTTATAAAGTCCAAACTTGCGCTGTGTCAATAAAATGGTGTCATGATTAAATTTTTCGAGCATCCAAATAATGCGGTCTAATGAACAAAAGATCCAATATAATTGGTCCAATGAATGAAGAGATCAGTCACATTCAATATGATATTGCTATCCATCTTTTATGACTATAAATTAAGGTCTTCGTAAGGCCAAAAAAAAACAAAATTCTAATAATTCAAAGAAAGAACAAAGACGTTAATCACATAATCTTTTCTAAAGCTCTCTAACAAGTAAAAATAAAAATCAAGAGAAGTTCCTCAAGAGGTTCGCCTTATTCGTTGCTCAAGAAATAAGACAATTTGGTCCTCAAATCAAAGAAGATAAAAAGGGGATGTGAAGATAAGTTTTTCTTCAAGATGAACCCAAAATAATACGAACTCCTTTTAACAATCAAATACATCACAATGAACTGCCACAACCTTAGTTTATGATTTGAGCCGTGAAAGCAGTCATTAATATTTGCATTAGGGTAGACTCATGTCTACGTCAACACCTTTTGGGGTGCGGCTTTTCCGCGAAGTTTGTGTGAACGCAAAATTCTTTGTGCACCGAACACTCTGTAACGACCCAACTGGTCATTTTAAGAAATTTACAATTCGCTCGGTAATTTGAGGGCAGGAGTAGCTCTGTATGATGTATTATGACTTGAGTGGATCGTCGGTGTTGGTTTTCAGGTTATTCAGAATCGATTTAGAAGAATAAATTTCATGATTGAGGCTTTAAGTTGGAAGAGTTGACCAACTTTGATTTTTTAATATTTGACCTCGGTTTAGAGTTTGATGGTTTCGTTAGGTCTGGATGGTGATTTTGGACTCTGGCGCATACTCGTACTGGCATTTGGAAATTTCTAGAAGGTTTCAACACTAATTGGCAAAAGTTGAAAATTTGAAGGTTTGGAAAGTGCATAAGTTTGACTGGGAGTTGACTTTGATGATATCGGGTTCGGATTGTGGTTCCGAGAATTTGAATAGTTTCGTTATGTCATTTGGGGCTTGTGTGCAAAATTTGAGCTCATTCCAGATTACTTTGATATGTTTCGGCACGAGTTTTGAAAGTTGAAAGATTCAAAGTTCATTGAGTTTGATTCGAGGTGCGACTCGTCGTTTCGATGTTGTTATGTGTGATTTGAGGCCTCGAGTAAGTCAGTTTATGATATGGAACTTGTTGGTATATTCATACGGGGTCCCGAGAGGCTCGGAAGAGTTTCAGACTTGATTCAGATTGTTTTAGAAATTTTGGTTAAACCTGGTTTGTGGTAGGATCTGGTGTGATCACACATGCAGCTGGTTTTGGCAGTGGTCGCAAAGCGGAAGTATGGTCGAACATGCGACCAAGACTAAGTTGGGCTACCTCCGCAGAAGCAGAATTTGTAGGCACCTGCATGCGCGCAGAAGCGAGATCGTGAGAGTAGGAGCGGACGTTTGCGCAGATGCGCGTTCAAGTGTCGCACCTGCGATGTCGTAGGAGCGGATTTTGTTTCCTCAAGTGTGAGTGCCATTTTTCTAGTGCTTCTCCGCGGTAGCGGAATTTTGGTCGCAAAAGCGATGCCACATAAGCGGCTAAGTGTGTCACAGATGCGATGATGCCTGGGCAGAAGCTATATATCAAGGGCTTGGCTATTTTATTCACATTTTGAACTGGGGAGCTCAGATTTGAGCGATTTTGGAGCACAAGGATTAGGGTAAGTGTTCTATACTCAATTTTAATTATATTTCATGAATCTATCTTCGTTTTTGATAATTAGATTATGAATTTTGTTAAGAAAATTGGAGGTTTTTTGTCTAAAGTTTCATAAAGTGAAAACACAGAGTGGGACACTCTCATTTTGGTCCATTTTCAGTACAGGGCTCCGTATATCTCAAATTTCATAGGGAGAAATTAAAAAATAGCCAGATTTACAAGTGGTCATTCAAAAATAGCCACACTTTCAAAAGTAATAGAAATTTAGCCACTTTTTATGTAAAGATAAGTCTGAACAAAAACACTGTTCAAAATTCGAAAAATACTCTAGTATATTATAGTGGAGTTCTAGCATAAGTATACTGGTGCTGGAACTCCAACATACTATACTGGAGTTCCAACAAAGTATACCGGTCTAGTATAATATGCTGGAAGTTCATATACAGGTGCTCGAATCTCCAGTATATTATGCTGGAACTTTCCGCGTGTTGGAGTTCCAGCACAATATGCTAGAAGTTCATACACATGTGCACCGAACTCTAGTATATTATGCTGGACCGATCTTTGCTGCAGTAAAATAATAGTTATTTTTCAATGGTTTGATAAATACTGACTATTTTTGAATGAACAATCCAAAAACTGACTAGCCGATGCTAGTTTTACAATTTCATAGGGCCAGTTACACATTTGGCCTTTGAGCTTTTTTTTTTCCTTCTAAAATTTTATTACTAGAAAATTACATTATGTTGCTGTGTAATATATAAGTTTTGATACTCTTTAATAAAAGTCATGATTTCGCCACTGTATTGCGTCAGGAATGTGGAAGATGAAAGTGTATTAGGAATCAACTCCCACTTATTATGTGGACTGAAATTATGTATAAATTACAAGTTTTCATGATAATGGACCTAGTTGCTACATGTGGTGTTCTTAAAAAATGATAACGGTGAAGTTTCACTGCCGTATAAGAAATCAAAAACAGTTTATAAGTACTTATAAGATGAAAAGTTATGTGTTAAAAGATATATTATAGTCTAGTCAAACCATTGTAACAATTGTTTGTTTAAAACTTCTGGATGAAACGTACCAATAAAAATCTGCACTTATTTTTGGTTTATTCCTGAATTACCACACGAGTGATTTGCAATAACCAAAAAATAAAAAAAAATGGCTCAAATAAATGCTTGATTAAATCTCGAAGAAAATACAACTCTGTAAAAAAAAGGAAAAATTCAAGAAAAAAAAGAAAGGGAATATTATTTTTTTGGTAAAGAAAATCATCCAACCAACAATGGTTTGGTGAATTTAATTTAAAATGGGACCAGAATCCTATACTCTTGGCTTCAAAGCCTTAAGCTTAAATCTAACTCATTATTATCCTCATAAATGAATTGATTCATATCAGTTATATCTCTAATAAGAAAATCTAACTCATTTATGTATGGCCTTGTGAAGTCAAAGGGGTTTTCATTAAGATTTATTACTATTGAATTTGCACCTCGAACATAGTTCCTTCTTGTAAACTCAGAGGGGTTTTCATTGAGGTTTATAACTATTGGATTTTCTCCTTGAACACGGTTCCTTCTTGTGAACTGAAGCATTTGCCAATGTTGGTTTACATGTACGCCTCTATCAAAGCGGTAATTTCTAATCGAGGTGGTACGATATGGTGGTGGTGGTTGAAACGTAGCTCGTGACAAATGTTCATTTGTCACGACTCTTGCGTATCGCGTTGGTTCTGTTGTGTATATCTCTTCGTGCTTGTCTATTGTATGTGAACGTGATTCATGAATTCTTGATAGCCGCGAACGATTTGATGACATATAGGACACTAAAGCAATTCAAGGTAATAAGATATTATTCAAAAGGAAAAAAAACTAAAGGTCTGAATGTGATGACTCAAAGGATCATCTTATAAATTAAGACTCTATTCCAGGTTCATTAGCTTTAAAAAGATTAATTTTAATTACCTCGATTTGTATGTGCAGCCGGGGCGTGAAACTGGAAAGCTTTTATGTGAAAATATGAGAAATAGTAATTTTTGGAATTTAAAACTTGGTTTTAGTTGACTTTGTTCAACATTTTTAGTAAACGGACCCGGATCTGTGTTTCGATGATTCCGGGAGATCCGCAATAAAATATGGGACTTGGGCGTATGCCCAGAACTGAATTCCGAGGTCTCTAGCCTTAGAAATCAATTTTTGAAAGAAATTATTTTGCTAGATTTTTAATGAAATAAAGAAATAAATTAATGTTTGAAATCCTTGGTATCGGGCCCGTATTTTAGTTTCGGAGCTCGATACAAGTTTGTTATGATGTTTACATCCTATCTGTAAAATTTGGTAAGACTCGGGGTTGATTTGACGTGATTCGGGTGTCCGATTGAGAAATAGTGGAAGTTGAGTGTTCTTGAGAAAAATGATGAGTTTTGAAGTTAAATCCATAGTTTTAAATGTTATTGGTCATGATTTGATCGCACGAGCATGTCCGTATGATATTTTAGACTTGTTTTCGTGTTTGGTTTAGATCCCCGAGGGCTCGGGTGAGTTTTGGATAGGCTACGGGATGTTTTACACTTAGTATTCTCTGTTGTTTTGCTGTTTTCTGGTGCACTGACGAGTTGAACTTCGCGTTTGCGAAGCTTCTCTCACGAACGTGGAGAGTAAAAATGTCCGAGGGAGAAATCCTTCTTCGCGAACGCGTGGAGATGGACGCGAACGGGAAGCACTGGGGGTAGTACCCTTCGCGAACGCACCCACCCAACCGCGAACGCGATGTACAAATGGACCTCTGGGAGGGGGAGCCTACTTACGCTATGCGAACGCGACCACCTGGTCGCGAACGCGAGGGCTTGTGGAGTTAAAGCTCCGCGAATGCGGCCCATCCGATGCGAACACAAAGGCCATTGGGTCTGACCCATCGTGAACGCGATGAAGGCCTGCCCAGTCATATAAAAACCAGTTTTAAAATGGGCAGAAGCTATTTTTCACCAATTTTCAACCTACATAGACGTAGAGGCAATTTTCTTCACACAAATTCATCCCGGTAATCAATCCTAAACTCTTTATTTTCAATTACCCAATGTTGTTCATCACTTTTCAATCCAAAATCAAGAATTTTCGTGGTAAAAATTGAGGGTTTGGGTAGAATTAGGAAATTTTGTAAAAAATGAGATTTTGACCTCGAATTGAGGTCGGATTTCGAAACTATTTGCATATTCGGGCTCGGGGGTGAATGTGTAAATAAAATTTGGTCCGAACCCGAGTTTGGACCAAGCAGGCCCGGGGTCGGGTTTTAACTTTTGTTTTGAGAAAACATAGGAAAACAATAATTTTCCAGTAAAGTTAGTTCATTTAGCATAAAATAATTATATTAAACTTATTATGATTAGATTCGAGCGAGTTAGAGGCAAATTCGAAAGAAAAAATGGTAATTTAGTAGTAAGTGGCCTGCGAAATTGAGGTAAGTGTTTGGTTTAACCTTGATTTGAGGAATATGAATCCCCACTTAAATGCTATGTGAATTTTCATGTTTTTGGTGTATAGGTGAGGTGACGAGTATCTATGAACCGCTAAATTATTGTTGAACATGGTTCCTTCCTTGTTTTCCAATTATCTGCTCCCGGACTTAATTGTTTCATGATCATTGATATTTATATGTCTATTTGGGTTCGTTAACTTATTGTTAAGTAATGTTTCAAGTATGTTGGAAGTGTTGGCTGTTCTCTTGGTTTTGTTATGTTACATAAGGATTGAGCTGGATGTCAGTGTTACGACATGTATACAAATTCTGGTTGGCTTCGTTATGATATGATAATTGATGAAGTTTATGAGTTTTATAGCTTCTATTTACAATTGTTAATATAAAAATGTTGTGAAAAGTTTGGCCTGAATTGTGATAGTTTTTATAAATAAACTGATATGATATGTATGGTAGGAGCGGGTTGCACGCCGCAACAAGGAGTAATAAGGGTGGACATGTGGGATCGGGTTGCACGTCGTAATAGGAGAAATAAGGGTGATATATATATAGGGAGTAGCAATTAGGGTGGACAGGTAGGATCGTGTTGCACGCCGTAACGTGTAGCAATAAGAGAGAATATTCATGTTTTACTGTTTATAAAATAAAGGTTGGAACACTCATTGTTTTATTCTCATTATTTCATATTTTGCTCTTACTGTTAGTTAAAGTGAAACTTATTCTATTTCCAATTGTTGAGACATAAATATTGTGAAAGGATTTGACTTAAATTGTGAAAATCCTTTTTTATAAATAAAGTGAAGTGATTTTCTAGTGGGAGCGGATTGCACGCCGCAACAAGAAGTAATAAGGGTGGACAGGTAGGATCGGGTTGCACGCTGGAACAAGAGAAATAAGAGTAATATATATATATATATATAGGGAGGAGCAATAAGGGTGGACAGGTGGGAGCGGATTGCGCGCCGCAACAAGGAGCGATAAGGGTGAATATTTATGTTTTACTGATTTTCAAAAATAAGGATTTGAAAAACTTCATTTTTATTAAAAAGGTTTTCATACTCTGATTTTACTGTGATTTAAATTGAAACTTGGAAGTTTTGAGGAGTTGATTATAATTGATGTATGGAAAGAGTTATCCGAGTTGTTTTACTATTGCAAGTCGCTGGTTATCGAGTTTTTATTTTATTTATTATTATTATTATTATTATTATTGTTATTATTATTATTATTATTATTATTATTATTATTATTATTATTATTATTATTATTATTATTATTATTATTATTATTATTATTACTTTCTTACTTTATTATATACATTGTTCACAGGTTATATTGTTAAAGCCCCGCCGTAGCTTCGTCACTACTTCGTCGAGGCTAGGCTCAACACTTACTCAGTATATGGGGTCGGTTGTACTGATACTACACTCTGCACACTTTTGTGCAGATTCAGGTACCGGCCAGAGTTATGAGATCTTAGTAGCTGCGCATTTTCGTTCGGAGAGACGAGGTAGATCTGCTGGCGTCTGCAGATTCCCGGAGTCTTCTCTTTACTTTATAGACGCTGCTTTATTTCATTAGAAATAGACATATATAATTCTTTTAACCATTATTTGTAGTATTCTTAGTAGTTCGTGAATTGTGATACCAGACTCTGGGGTAGTTTTATAGTTATATATTTAGTTCGTGGTTCGGCTTAATTATTGATCTTTATTAGTATTCATGAAGTTATTCAGTGAAAATTATTTGATTCATATTTATTTTGAATTGTTCTATTATGTTTAAGTAACTTTAAAGGGAAATGGTTAGTAAATTTCTAACATCGGCTTGCCTAACAAGTATTGTGTTAGGCGCCATCACGATCCCGTGGTTTGGGAATTTGGGTCATGACAAGTTGGTATCAGAGCACTAGGTTGCATAGGTCTCACAATTCACGAACAAGCTTGATAGAGTCTGAAGGATCGGTACAGAGACATCTTTACTTATCTCTCAGAGGTTATGAAGTTAGGAACAAACTCCTTTTTATTTCTACTCTGTCGTGTGATTCTTGATATCTCCGAAAAATGCTGATTGAACTCTTCTATCCTCTCGCAAATGGCAAGAACACGTGGTTCCTCTTCCTTTAACCAATAGTCCGGTCTTCCAGCAACAATAACTCTTATTAGGGGCTGAGGCCGAGGCCACATCAGAGGCCGAGGCAGGGGCAGGACTCAGCCCGCTGCTAAGATAGCAGCTCCAGTTGCGGAGCCCCAGATTGAGATTGATGAGGGGGCTCCAGCTCAGACCGTTCCAACTAGACCAGCTCAGGTCCTAGAGGGGTTCATTGCTACCCCGGTACTTCAGGATGCTTTGGTCCGATTAGTGGGCGTGATGGAGAGTGTAGCCCAGACTGGCGCACTCCCTGTTGCAGCAGCCGTATCTTAGGCTGGAGGAGGGGTCCAGATTCCTACTACCCACACTCCTGATCAGACTACTACTCAGATCCAAACCCCAGCAGCCACCCCGGTTGGGGTAGTTCAGAAAATTGCGGCAACCCTGATTGCCGATGTCATGACCCCAAAACATGCGTCATGATGGCGCCTGTCGTGTAATCAGGCAAGCCACACATTTTATTGAAGTAATATTGTTTTTTAGAAAAAAATTATATTCAGTAACAAAAGTATCAACAATAATCCATTTAAAAGTTTAACATCATTAAAACATCATTTAAAAACCAAACCCAGATCTAGTGTCACTGAGCCACAAGCTACTATAAATACAATGCCGAAATGTAAGATGACATAATACTGTCTGAAGAAACACGAAATACAATAGGAAGATAAAGAAGGAGAAATTGAGGCTACGTTCGCCAACTGCTACCTCGAAGACTCCAGGGAACTCTGTCAGCCAATCAATCACTGCTACCGGGCCTCGATGAACCTCGATTTGCACACAAGGTGCAGGGGGTAACGTGAGTACACCAACTTAGAAGTAACGAACCCAAACTACGGGCTGAGAGGTAGTGATGGACTAAACCTCAGTAATTTTAATGACAACAATACACATAATTTAGGCATGTTCACAGTTTTAACGGATAATGAAAACAGAATATGACCGATATGATAAGTAACCCAGGTATATCTCAGTACTCTACATGCCAATGTATCAACAGTGAGGAAATTCACCTAGTGCTCACAACTCTCACATTGAAGTCCACTCAATATTATACGTGGCTCTCGGGTCCAGGGAAGAATCATCCCGGATAGTACACAAACAACGGTGGCCGTAGTCACTCAGTACTAAGGAAAAAGGCCGATCCATCCCCACAGAGAAGATCCATCTCCGGAACACAACACTCGGACAAGATCCATGTCCAGGGATGATCCATCCCTTATATATCATCAACTTCGGACAAGATCCATGCCCAGGGAAGATCCATCCCTCAATATCAATGCGCTCACTGGGGGTGTAAAGACTCCGGAGGGGATCCTATTAGCCCAAGCGCTATATCAAGCCAATGAAGGCATGATCAGAGTATCGCTGCATTGTGCAGTCCGATCTCATAACAATCTCAATAACAGGCTCTCGGGCCCGCTCAGTCATTACTCTCCAGTCTCGCTCACATGGGCTCAGAGATGCATGAACTAGCCCAAAACAATGATAAATATATAAAATCAACAATTTCCGAGACCGAGGCATGAAATGATATGCTATGATAGGATTGAGTATACAAAATTAAATAAACACATAAGGAGACAACAATATATGACCACTCGGGTCTCAGCATTTTCAGCGTGAAGCCCTAGTATTTGACTTAGTATGATTTCTAGCATGTTCACATTGACCACATCAATAAAAGTGCGGATATCAATCCGAAATAGCTATTAGATGGTGTCATGGGATGGGCCAGGCCACAATTCACTTGGTGCATGCTCGCGCCCCCGTCGCTTGGCATGTGCGTCACCTTAATTATAGTCATATATCATATAGTTCGGGGTTTCGAACCCTCAGAACCAAGTTTGGAAACGTTACTTACCTCAAAATCGGCTAAAATCCTAGCCCTCAATGCCTTTGCCTCTATACTCGGCCTCTGATTGCTCCAAATCTACCAAAAATTAGATTTATATGATTAATATATACCAAAGGAATGAAACCCACTCAAAATTATCAAATTCACCCAAAAATCTTGAAATTGGCCAAACCCGACCCCCAGGCCCACGTCTCGGAATTCAATAAAAATCACATCACAAGAATCCTCAACCTCCCACAAGTCTATACATACCAAGAACATCAAAATCGGACTTCAAATGGCCCCTCAAACCCCCAATTGAAGGTCTCCAATTTACAAGCCTCAATCCCCCAATTTTAGTCACTAATTTCCATAAACTTCACCCTTAATCAGTCAAATAATACCATATAAATGAGTTTTAGGTCCATAAATCTTACCTCAAAGAAGTTCCCTCGAATTCCCTCTTCAAAACTCTCCAAAAAGCTTCAAACACCGAACACAAATGGTGGAAAAATAATCAAAATTCGCTAAGGCATCTATTTATATGTTCTGCCTAGATCCGCACCTGCGCTTCATCTACCGCACCTGCGACTTCGCTGGTGCGGCCAATCATCCGCATCCGCGGTCCTTCTTCCCCTTAGCCATTTTCTCACTTGCGATGCCCAATTCACACCTGCAGTGAGCGCACTTGCGGCCACCCCTCCGCATCTGCGAAAATCATATGACAGATCACACCAACAACCCTCTAAGGCCAAAAACTCTTTCGTTAACCACCCGAAATCATCCCGAGTCCCTCGGGACCAAAACTAATTGTACCTACAAGTCACAAATGATCACCCGAACTTAGTCGAACCCTCAGAACACCCAAAATAACATCGAAACACCAAATCAACCCATGATTCAAGCCTAAGGATCTTCAAACTTCTGAAAATCACCAACAATGCCGAAACTAACCAAACCTCGTCCGAATGACCTGAAAAATTGCACACACATCCAAAATGACACTACGAACCTGTTCCTACTTCTGGAATTCCGTTTCGAGCCCGATAGCTAATTTTTCACCGCCGACCAAAAATTTCCAAAAACTCAATTTCGTCAATTCAAGCCTAACTCTACTCCGGACCTCAAAACGACATTTCAAACACACTCCTAAGTCCTAAATCACCTAACGAAGCTATCCGTGCCATAAAATCCGCATTCCGAGGTTGTTTACCTATAAGTCAACTCTTGGTTAACTTTTCCAACTATTAAGCCCATTTAAGAGACTAAGTGTCTCAATTCTCACCACCACCACTCCGAACCCGAACCAACTGACCCAACACATCATAAATAAGCTAAGAACCACATGGAAAAGCATAAACAGGGAAAATGGGCTAATCTCACAGAACGATTGGCCGGGTCATTACATTCTCCCCTTTTTAAATAAACGTTCGTCCTTGAACGGGTCTAGAAACATACCTGGAGTCTCAAATAAGTGAGGATATCTGCTCCGTATCTCCCGCTCGGTCCCCCAGGCAAACTCCTCCACCGACTGCCCTCTCCACTGCACCTTCACTGAAGCTATATCCTTAGACCTCAACCTTCTGACCTGACGACCCAAAATAGCCACTGGCTCTACCTCATAAGACATATCACACTCAAGCTGAACCGAGCTAAAGTCCAAGACATGAGACGGGTCACCAACATACTTTCGGAACATGGAAACATGAAACATCGGATGGACACTCGATAAGCTGGGTTGCAAATCAAGTCTATAAGCCACCTATCCAACCCACAGAATGTCACGACCCAAAATCCTACACGGGTTGTGATGGCGCCCAACCCTGGAGTCAGGCAAGCCAACAATTGTTTATTAGTGAGATTTTCCTTATTAACACACCAACCCCACATATTTCCCAAAGTTTTACCCTTAGCTTATTAAAATAAAAGCGGAAACATTTATCAATTTAAATACATACAGCCAAAATGATTGTGATCCAACATATATACAGTCCCCAAAATAAGAATCTACCAAGAGTGGGCCAGGAACTAGTGTCACAAGTCAATAGGCAACTAGTAAAATATACAAAAGACGATACAAGAGGTACTACTGTCTGAAAGGATAGAGACCGAAATAAGCAAAAGATAACTCCATAGCATAGCTGGGAATCGCCAAGGGAGGCAGCTCACCGTGGAGTAAGGTCCGGAATATGTCAAGCTCTAGTCGGATAACTAGAAACACCAGCCCCAGAACCTGTACAATTAAGTACAGAAGTGCAACATGAGTACATAAATATATATGTACCCAGTGAGTATCTCGCCTAACCCCGAAGCGGTAGTGACGAGAGGTCGACATGACACTCACTCAGATCCAACAATATAATTTAACAGAATGTAATAAAAAAAGTAGGCATTTAAAGCAGTGAAGCAACAAGTATATATGTAAGATACTGCACTCTAGGAAGAATACTGAGGATAAATAAAACAATTACCACTTCACCTTTTCCCAATATCTGTCAGATCAATCTCATGAAATTTAATAAAAAATAAAGCATACACCTGCAGGGAAAGGACAACCGGCCGGAGTCATAAGATAGTCACGCTCGTGTGCTGCCGAAGGATCGATCGGCCCGTCCCAAAAGTGCACCTCTCAACCTCTCTATGCACTGCCGAAGGATCGATCGGCCCGTCCCAAAAGTGCACCTCTCAACCTCTCTACGCACTGCCGAGGGATCGATCGGCCCGTCCGAAAAGTGCATCCCTCAATCTCTCTATGCACTGCCGAAGGATCGATCGGCCCGTCCCAAAAGTGCACCTCTCAATCTCTCTACGCACTGTTGAAGGATTGATCGGCCCATCCCAAAAGTGAGTCTCTCATAAGAGTGGGGGAAAATCACACTCCGCTCGCGGAATACAAATTGAGAGGCGGTCACATGCACATACATTATTCCTTTTTAAAAAGAGAATACCTTTCCATGATCAGGTTCATACAAGTTTTCTCAAATTTCATAACTTTGGGGATGTAAGCAATATGAAATGTAAATTCATCACGCATATAGTTCATATCAAGGAAACACAAGGCATGATGTGGGCCTAACTACCCGGACATAATAGTAATAGTCGCTATGTACGGAATCTCGCCACTTTGTACATACGTAGCCCCCACAAATTATCACATATAGAATTTAAATCACCTAGGAGGACAATTCTCCTTTACAATGTTAGAAAGGAGACTCACCTCGTGTCGAATCTACCCCCAGGACCAAGGATGCGCCCGAATCTCCAAACTCTACACCCGAGGACTCGCAACTAGCCAAATACGGTATAATGACATCAATGCATGCTCGAAATAGGGAAATTCTCCTAATTTTCCATAATTCAACATTCATGAGAAATTTCCAAAATACAACCCCGGGCCCGCGCGCTCGGATTCCAATAATTCTCGAAGGGGACACTCACCCAAAGACTAAGGATCACCAATATACGATTCTTACTTGATCTCATGGCAAATTCACAGGAAAATTCTCAAATTATCACAAGCTCTAGGTTACTACCCAATTCTTGTTTTTTCACTAATTTTTTTAGTTAATTAAGCTAGAAATCCATGCATGAAGCTAAGATTAGAGTAAAATTTACTTACCTTCGAACCAGGTCGTTAGCCCCTTAACAATGGAGCAAATTGCCCAAGGAAGAAGAAGGAAAATGAGAAAATGGGTTTAAAATCCGTGTATAAAAACACACTGTCTGGATAGTGTTTTCGCACCTGCGGCTCGAGGACCGCACCTGCGAGAAAAATCTCGCACTTGCGGAAATGGACTAGGGAGCCTGAGCCCGAACCTGCGGAATTTTGCCTGCACCTGCGATAATTGGCCAGACCTGAGGGTCGCACCTGCGACTGGGCAACCGCACCTACGGTCACACAAAAACAGGTGCACCAACAGCTATTTTAGCTAATTTTTAGCTCCGTTAGGTTCCTGGGAGGCACCTGGGCCCACCCGAGCCCTAGTCCAAATATACCAATGAGTCCTAAATTATAATATGGACTCGCTCGAGCCTTTGGAACACCCAAAACAACGCTAAAACTCAAAAATCACACCTCCAAACTCCAAGAACCAAACTTAGGAACTTTAAGTTTTCTAGACTTCGCAAACAACGCGCCGAACCGACCTATACA
The DNA here is from genome assembly GCA_005239505.1 of Nicotiana paniculata. Taxonomy (NCBI): domain Eukaryota; kingdom Viridiplantae; phylum Streptophyta; class Magnoliopsida; order Solanales; family Solanaceae; genus Nicotiana; species Nicotiana paniculata. The sequence continues at coordinate 56,667 of MDKI01237075.1, forward strand.
ATTCGAAATGACACCAAATTTTGCAGGCAAGTCATAATTAACATAACGGAACTATGCCCTGTCTCGAAATTCGGTTCGGACCTCGATAACACAAAAACATGTCCCAAACCAAAATAGGAACTTAAGGAACTTCTTATTTCAATATTGGGCGCCGAAATGCCCCCGGGTCATCAGAAACCCATTCCGAACATACGCCCAGGTCTGAAATAATCACATGAAGCTACCAGAATCGACGAAACTCGATTCCGAGGTCGTTTACCCAAAATGTTGGCCGAAGTCAAACTTGGCCTTAAAGGCCAACCTTAAGGAACCAATTGTTCCTATTGCACTCTAAACACCTACGAATCCCGAACCACCAGTCACCGCAAGTCATAAATTATAAAAAGCCGCTATGGGAAGTTTCATTTAGGGGAACGGTTCCGATAACACGAAATGACCAGTCGGGTCGTTACATTTTCCACCTCTTAAACAAACGTTCATCCTCGAATGGGTCTAGAATCATACCTGAAGTGCTGAATACGTGTGGATATCTGCCCCACATGTCCACCTCGAACTCCCAGGTCGCCTCCTCAACTGGTTGGCCCCTCCACTGGACCTTTACGGCAAAAACTCTCTTGGACCTTAATTTGCGGTCCTGCCTATCAATAATAGCAACTGGTTCCTCCTCATAGCCCTACCTCTCATCCAACTGAATAATATTGAAATCAACCACATGAGAGAAGTCGGCGTGGTACCCTTGGAGCATGGATACATGAAAAATTGGGTGAAATCCTGATAAACTAGGAGGCAAGGCCAGCTCATAAGCAACCTCCCCAACTGGCCTCAACACCTTGAATGGACCTATAAACCTCGGGCTCAGCTTTCCCTTCTTCCCAAACCTTATAATACCCTTCATAGGAGAGACTTTCAACAGGACCCTATCTCCCTCCATAAATGATACGTCACACGCCCTTTGATCCGCGTAACTCTTCTTTCTGGACTGTGCTGTACGGAGCCTCTCCTGAATCAACTTCACTTTCTCCAAGGCATCCCTCACCAGGTCGGTGCCATATAACTTAGCCTCGCTAGGCTCAAACTACCCGATAGGAGAATGACATCGCCAACCATACAAAGCCTCAATTGGTGCCATCTCAATGCTGGACTGATAACTATTATTTTAAGCAAATTCGGCCAAAGGCAAGAACTGGTCCCACTGATTTCCGAAATAAATCACACATGCCCTGAGCATGTCCTCCTATATTTGAACTGTACGCTCCGACTGACCATCAGTCTGAGGGTGAAATGCGGTGCTGAGGTCTATATGGGTGCCCATCTCACTATGCAATGCTCTCCAGAAGTGCGAGGTGAACTGAGGACCTCGATCTGATATAATGGACACCGGCACACCATGCAACCAGACTATCTCCCGAATGTAGATCTGGGCCAACCTCTCAGATGCATAAGTAGTAGCCACTGGAATTAAATGCGCCGATTTGGTCAACCTATCCACAATGACCCTAACCGCGTCAACTTTCCGCAAAGTACGAGGCAGCCCAACCACGAAGTCCATAGCAATGTGCTCCCACTTCCACTCAGGAATAGGCATCTGCTGAAGTAGGCCTCCTAGCTTCTGGTGCTCATACTTAACCTGCTGGGAATTAAGGCACCTAGTCACATTCTCCACAATGTCCTTGTTCATTTGCCTTCTCCAGTAATGCTGCTTCAAATCACGATACATCTTCGTAGCACTAGGGTGAACAGAATACCGAGAACTATGAGCCTCCTCTAGAATCCTCTCCCTCAGGCCATCAACATTAGGAACACATAAGCGGATCTGAAGTCTCAGAACACCATCCTCGCCAATGGTAACCTCCTTGGCCCTACCCTGAACCACTGTCTCCCAAAGCTCTGCTAAGCATGAATCATAGAACTGCCGGGCCTTAATCTCTCCCAATAATAAAGACTGAGCAACCACATGTGCCGAAACTCGATGAGGCTCTAAAAGATCTAATATCACCAGGCGATTGGCAAAGGACTGAATGTCCAAGGCTAAAGGTCTCTCCCCCCTGCAATATAAGACAAGCTACCCATACTCTCAGCCTTCCTGCTCAAAGCATCTGCCACCACATTAGCCTTGCCCGAGTGATAAAGAATGGTGATATCATAATCCTTCAACAACTCAAGCCATCTGCGCTGCCTCAAATTAAGATCCTTCTGCTTGAACAAGTGCTGCAAGCTACGGTGGTCTGTATAAACCTCGGAGGACACTCCATACAAATAGTGCCTAAAAATCTTAAGAGCATGAACAATCGCCGCCAACTGCAAATCGTGCACAGGGTAATTATTCTCCTGAACCTTCAGCTGGGGTGAAGCATAACCAATAACTCTCCCCTCCTGCATCAATACACACCCCAAGCCAACGCGTGAAGCGTCACAATATACCGTGTAAATCCCAGAACCGGAAGGCAACACTTGACTGGCGCCGAGGTCAATGCTGTCTTGAGATTTTGAAATCTCACCTCACATACGTCAGACCATCAAAATGGGGCATTCTTCTAACTCAATCTAGTCAATGGAGCTGCAATAGAAGAGAAACCCTCCACAAATCGGCCGTAATAACCTTCTAGGCCCAAAAAGATCTTGATCTCTGTAGCTGAAGTAGGACGCAACCAATTCTTAACTGCCTCGGTCTTCTGAGGATCAACCTTGATACCCTCTCCAGATACCACATGCCCCAAAAATTCCACGGAATCTAACGAAAACTCACACTTGGAGAACTTAGCATATAACTTTTGTTCTCGCAAAGTCTGGAGCACAACTCTCAAATGCTGCTCGTGCTCCATCAGGCTACGGGAGTAAATCAAAATGTCTTCAATGAAGACAATGACGAAGGAATAAATATACGGCCCGAACACCCTATTCATCAAGTCCATGAATGCTGCTGGGGCATTAGTCAAGCCAAAGGACATCACCAGGAACTCATAATGGCTATATCTCGTACGAAAAGTAGTATTCCGAACATCTGAAGCCTGAATCCTCAACTGATGATACCCCGATCTCAAATCAATCTTAGAAAACATACGAGCACCCTGGAACTGGTCAAACAAATCATCGATGCACGACAATGGATACTTATTCTTAACGGTAACATTGTTCAACTAGCGGTAATCAATACACATCCGCATAGACTCATCCTTATTTTTCACAAATAGAACTGGAGCACCCCACCGTGATACACTCGGTCTGATGAACCCCTTAGCTAACAACTCCTCAAGCTGCTCCTTCAACTCCTTCAACTCTTTCGGAGCCATACAATATGGAGGAATGGATATAGGCTGGGTGCCTGGAGCTAAATCAATGCAGAAGTCAATATCACGGTCCAGAGGCATGCCCGGAAGATTCGAAGGAAATTCATCAGCATACTCTCGAAGAACCTATCACGGAATCAATCGTCGGAGATTCGGCGGTGGTGTCCCGCACATAAGCCAAATAGGCTAGACAACACATAAGCCAAATAGGCTAGACAAACCTTCTCGACCTTATGTCGGGCCTTCAAGAATGAAATAACCCGGTTGGCTGCGGTAATTGAAGAACCCCTTCACTCCAGCCTAGATGACTCAGGCATGGCTAAAGTAACTGTCTTGGCATGGCAATCAAGCACGGAATGGTAGGGAGATAACCAATCCATGCCTAGAATAACCTCAAAATCAACCATGTCGAGCAATAAAAGGTTAGCTCTGTTCTTGAACTCACAGAAGGTGATCACACAAGACTGATACACCCGGTCTACCACCACAGAGTCTCCCAAAGGAATGGACACATATAGAGGAGAACCCAAAGACTCTCGAGAGACATCCAGAAAAGGAACAAATAGGGATGAAACATATGAATAAGTGGATCCTGGATCAAACAATACTGAATCCTCTCTACCATATACTGAGATAATACCTACGATCACGGCGTCTGAGGCTACTGTATCATATCTGGCCGGAATAGCATATAACCTGGCTGGAGCACCTGAAGACTGAGCCCCACCGGAGTGAACAGGATCTGCCTCAACTCCCTCTAACTAGCCTCCACCTCTAGGATGACCCCTGCCGGTCTGTCCTCCACATCTAGGTGATCGAACTGCTGGTGCCGGACCCGTCGACTGATAGCTCTACTGCACGGCCTTGCCCCAATACTGGGGATACTACCTTCTCATATGACCTGGCTCTCCACACTCATAACAATGCCCAGGTGGCACAGTCTGCTGCCCCGAGGAAGATCCCTGAAGGGCCGGAGGGCGATGAGAGCCCTCAGGCATAGCACTGAAATAAGGATCAGAGTATCTATGATGACTGGAATAACCAATGTTTGAACTCTAAATGGCTGGAGGATGGTAAGAACGCTCTGGCAAGGCGCTGAAATGAGGTCTTGCTGGAAAACCTCGAGGAGGTGGTGGAGGTGCTGAATATAAAGGCCTGCTGGGCAGACCACTATTATGCTGACCCCTGCCCCTAGCTGGGGTGCCTCTGAAATCCCCTAAGAACCGATCCCTTTTGTCCTGCTGACCCTGCTCCCTTCCCCTCGACCGATAACCCTCGATCCTACGAGCAATATACACTATGAGCTAATAAAGGGGTACCCATCTCCATCTCTCGAGTCATGGTGGATCTAATACCTGGATGCAACCCAGATAAACACCTCCGAACTCTCTCAGCATCGGTGGGCTATATCATAAGAGCGTGGCGTGACAGCTCTGAAAATTTAGCCTCATAATCTGCCCCTGCTCTAACCGCTCAAACTAACCCCTCAACTCTTCCCTATAATAGGGTGGAGTATATCTATCCAAGAACATCTGTGTGAACTGCTCCCAAGTGATAGTAGGAGAATCGGCTGGCCTGCTGAGAATATAAGACTGCCACCACCTGCGAGCTCTGCCGTCTAACTGGAATGCAATGAAGTCCACTCCATGGGATGCTAGGATCCCCATGTTGTGCAATCTATCCCTGCACCTATCAATGAAGTCCTGGGCGTCCTCACCTTGCTCACCCTCGAAGACTGGAGGGCGCAAGGGAGTCCATCTGTCTAACATCTTATGCTGGTCGCCATCCACAGCTGGTCTGGGCTCCGGTGCGGCCGCTACAGGCTAGGTACCACCCACGGGCAGTGTAGCCGGGGTGTGATGTAATGCTGTTGTCGGTCCTGCTGCCTGGGCAGTAAGGGTCTGGGCTCCCCTTCCCGCCTGGGAAGTGGATGGATCTGCTGGAAATAAACCAGACTAGGACATGGTGTCCATAAATCTCATCATACGGCCCATTCGCCTGGAAGCCTGGCGCCGTCATAAAGTCTACGGGTGCCGAATTTGCTGGAGGCACCTCGTTCTTCTCCTCTAATATAGGGTCCTCTGGTGGCAGGACCGGAATATCTCTGGGACGCCCTCGTTCGTTACCACGGGCCGGTGCCCTCCACCGACCTCAGACGGCGGGGGTAGCGGCCCTCCCCGGGTCCGGAACATCAGATGCACGCGTCCTCACCATTTGTGAGAGAAAAGAAGAATGATTTTAGTAAATCATAGGCTACATGATAGAGTAAGAACAAATAGAGGTTTCCTAACACCCTGTAACCTCCTGAAGATAAGTACAGACGTCTCCGTACCGATTCGCAAGAATCTACTGGGTTCGCCCGTGACTCGTGAGACATACGTGAACCTAGTGCTCTGATACCACATTTTCACGACCCAAAATCCCACACGGGTCATGATGGCGCCCAACCCCGGAGTTAGGCAAGCCAACAGTTGTTTATTAGTGAGATTTTCCTTATTAACACACCAACCCCACATATTTCCCAAAGTTTTACCCTAAGATTATTAAAATAAACGCGGAAGCATTTATCAGTTTAAATACATACAGCTAAAATGATCGTGATCCAATATATATAGAGTCTCCAAAATAAGAATCTACCAAGTGTGTGCCAGGAACTAGTGTCACAAGTCAATAGGCGACTAGTAGAATATACAAAAGGTGATACAAGAGGTACTGCTGTCTGAAAGGATAAAGACAAAAATAAACAAAAGATAACTCCATAGCATAGCCGGGAATCGCCAAGGGAGGCAGCTCACCGTGGAGTCAGGTCCGGAATATGTCAAGCTCCAGTCGGATAACTAGAAACACCAGTCCTAGAACCTATACAATTAAGTACAGAAGTGGAACATGAGTACATAAATATATATGTACCCAGTGAGTATCCCGCCTAACCCCGAAGAGGTATTGACGAGAGGTCGACATGACACTCACTAAGGTCCAACAGTATAATTTAACAGAATGTAATTAAAACAGTAGGCATGTAAATAAGTGAAGCAACAAGTATATATGTAAGATACTGAACTCCAGGAAGAATACTGAGGATAAATAAAACAATTACCACTTTACCTTTTCCCAAATATCTCTCAGGTCAATCTCATGAAATTTAATAACAAATAAAGAATACGCATGCAGGGAAATGACAACCGACCGGAGTCATAAGATAGTCACGCTCGTGCGCTGCCGAAGGATCGATCGACCCGTCCCAAAAGTGCACCTCTAAACCTCTCTATGCGCTGCGGAAGGATCGATCTGCCCGTCCCAAAAGTGCATCTCTCAACCTCTCTACGCACTACCGAAGGATCGATCGTCCCGTCCTAAAAATGCGTCCCTCAATCTCTCTATGCACTGCCGAAGGATCGATTGGCCCGTCCCAAAAGTGCATCTCTCAATCTCTCAACGCACCGCCAAAGGATCGATCGGCCTGTCCCAGAAGTGTGTCTCTCATAAGAGTGGGGGAAAATCACACTCCGCTCGCGGAATACAAATTGCGAGGCGGTCACATGCACATACATTATTCCTTTAGAATACCTTTCCATGATCAATTTCTTAGAAGTTTTCTCAAATTTCATAACTTTGGGGATGTAAGCAATATGAAATGTAAATTCAGCACGCATATAGTTCATATCAAGGAAAACACAAGGCATGATGTGGGCCTAACTACCTGGACATCATAGTAATAGTCGCTACATATGGACTATCGTCACTTTGTACGTACGTAGCCCCCACAAATTATCACATATAGAATTTAAATTACCTAGGGGGACAATTCCCCCTTACAAGGTTAGAAAGGAGACTCACCTCGTGTCGAATCTACACCCCCGGACCAAGAATGCGCCTGAATCTCCGAACTCTACACCCGAGGACTCGCAACTAGCCAAATACGGTATAATGAAATCAATGCATGCTCAAAATACGGAAATTATCCTATTTTTTCCATAATTCAACATTCTTGAGATATTCCCAAAATCCAACCCCGGGCCCACGCATTCGGATTCCAATAATTCACGAAGGGGACACTTACCCAAAACCTAAGGATCACTAATATACGATTTTTACTTGATCTCATGGAAAATTCACAGGAAAATTCTCAAATTATCACAAGCTCTAGGTTACTACCCAATTCTTGTTTTTTCACTAATTTTTGTAGTTAATTAAGCTAGAAATCCATGCATGAAGCTAAGATTAGAGTAAACTTTACTTACCTTAGAAGACCAGGTCGTTAGCCCCTTAACAACTGAGGAAATTGCCCAAGGAAGAAGAAGGAAAACGAGAAAATGGGTTTAAAACCCGTGTATAAAAACACACTGTCTAGACAGTGTTTTTTCACCTGTGGCTCGAGGACCGCACCTGCGGTCTCGCACTTACAGAAATGGACTGGGGAGCCTGGGCTCGCACCTGCGGCTCAGCTCCTGCAGAATTTTGTCTGCACCTATGATAATTTGCCAGACCACTGAGGGTCGCACCTGCGATGCTGGGGACCGCAGGTGCGGTCCCGCACCTGCGACTGGGCAGCCGCACCTGCGGTTACACCAGAACAGGTGCACCAACAACTATTTTAGCTGGTTTTTTGCATTGTTAGGTGTCTGGGAGGCACCTGGGCCCACCCGATCCCTAGTCCAAATATACCAACGAGTCCCAAATCATAATACAGACTTGCTCGAGCCTTTGGAATACCCAAAATAACGCTAAAACTCAAAATCACACCTCCAAACCCCAAGAACAAAACTTAGGAACTTTAAGTTTTCTATACTTCGCTAACAACGCGCCGAACCAACCTATACAACTCAGTATGACACTAAAATTTGCAGGTAAGACATAATTAACATAACGGAACTATGCCAGGTCTCGGAATTCCATTCGGACCTCGATAACAATAAAACACGTCCCAAACCAAAATAGGAACTTAAGGAACTTCTTATTTCAATATTGGGTGCCGAAATGCCCCGGGTCATCAGAAACCCATTCCGAACATAAGCCCAGGTCTGAAATCATCACACAAAGTTACCGGAACTGACGAAACTTGATTCCGAGGTCGTTTACCCAAAATGTTGACCGAATTGAAACTTGGCCTTAAAGGCCAACCTTAAGGAACGATTTGTTCCTATTGCACTCTAAACACCTCCGAATCCTGGACCATCAGTCCCCGCAAGTCATAAATCATAAAAAGCCTCTATGAGAAGTTTCATTTAGGGGAACAGGGTCCGATAACGCGAAACGACCAGTCGAGTCGTTACATTCTCCACCACTTAAAAAATGTTCGTCCTCGAACGGGTCTAGAATCATACCTGAAGTGCTGAATTGGTGTGGATATCTGCTCCGTATGTTCTCCTCGGACTGCCAGGTCGCCTCCTCAACTGGTTTTCCCCTCCATTGTACCTTTACGAAAGAAAATCTCTTGTACCTAAACTGGCGGTCCTGCCTATCAATAATAACAACTGGCTCCTCCTCGTAGCCCAACCTCTCATCCAACTGAATAGTGCTGAAATCAACCACATGAGAGAAGTTGGAGTGGTACCTCCGGAGCATGGATACATGAAAAATTGGGTGAACTCCTGATAAACTAGGAGGCAAAGCCAGCTTATAAGGAACCTCCCCAACTCGCCTCAACACCTCGAATGGACCAATAAACCTCGGGCGCTCAACTTGCCCTTCTTCCCAAACCTCATAATACCCTTCATAGGCGAGACTTTAAATAGGACCCTATCTCCATCCATAAATGATACGTCATGAGTTCTCTGATCCTCGAAACTCTTCTGTATGGACTGTGCTGTACAGAGCCTCTCCTGAATCAACTTCACTTTCTCCAAGGCATCCCTCACCATGTCGGTGCCATATAACTTAGCCTCGCTAGGCTCAAACTACCCGATAGGAGAACGACATCGCCGACCATACAAAGCCTCAATTGGTGCCATCTCAATGCTGGACTGATAACTATTATTGTAAGCAATTTCGGCCAAACGCAAGAACTAGTCCCACTGACCTCCGAAATCAATCACACATGCCCTGAGCATGTCCTCCAATATCTGAACTATATGATCCGACTGACCATCAGTCTGAGGGTGAAATGCGGTGCTGAGGTCTATCTGGGTGCCCATCTTACTATGCAATGCTCTCCAGAAGTGCGAGGTGAACTGAGGACCTCGATCTGATATAATTGACACCGGCACACCATGCAACCGGACTATCTTCCGAATGTAGATCTGGGCCAACCTCTCAGATACATAAGTAGTAGCCACTGGAATTAAATGCGCCGATTTTGTAAACCTATCCACAGTGACCCAAACCAAATCAACCTTCCGCGAAGTCTGAGTCAGCCCAACCACGAAGTCCATAACAATGCGCTCCCCATTTCCACTCAGGAATGGGCATCTGCTGAAGTAGGCCTTCCGGCCTCTGGTGCTCGTACTTAACCTGTTGGCAATTAAGGCACCTAGTCACATACTCCACAATGTCCTTATTCATTCTCCTCCACCAGTAATGCTGCTTCAAATCACGATACATCTTCGTAGCACCAGGGTGAACAGAATATCGAGAACTGTGCGTCTTTTCTAGAATCCTCTCCCTCAGGCCATCAAAATTAGGAACACATAAACGGCCCTGAAGTCTCAGAACACCATCCTCTCCAATGGTAACCTCTTTGGCCCTACCTTGAACCACTGTCTCCCGAAGCTCTGCTAAGCACAGATCATAGAACTACCGGGCCTTAGTCTCTCCCAATAATGAAGACTGAGCAACCACAGGTGCCAAAACTCGACGAGGCTCTGAAATATCTAATCTCACCAGGCGATTGACCAAGGACTTAATGTCCAAGGCTAGAGGTCTCTCCTCCGCTGCAATATAAGCCAAGCTACCCATACTCTCAACATTCCTGCTCAAAGCATCTGCCACCACATTAGCCTTGCCCGGGTTATAAAGAATGGTGATATCATAATCCTTTAACAACTCAAGCCATCTGCGCTGCCTCAAATTAAGATCCTTCTTCTTGAGTAAGTGCTGAAAGTTACAGTGGTTTGTATAAACCTCGCAGGACACTCCACACAAATAGTGCCTACAAATCTTAAGAGCATGATCAATCGCCGCCAACTCCAAATCCTGCACATGGTAATTCTTCTCATGAACCTTCAGCTGGCATGAATCATAAGCAATAACTCTCCCCTCCTACATAAATACACACCCCCAAGCCAATGCGTGAAACATCACAATATACTGTGTACATCCCAGAACTGGAAGGCAACACTAGAACTAGCCACGAGGTCAATGTTGTCTTGAGCTTCTGAAAGCTCGACTCACACTCGTCAGAAATGGGGAATTCTTCTGAGTCAATCTAGTCAATGGAGCTGCAATAGAAGAGAAACCCTCCACAAATCAGCCGTAATAACCTGCTAGGCCCAAAAAGCTCCTGATCTCTGTAGCTGAAGTAGGACGCGACCAACTCTGAACTACCTCGATCTTTAGAGGATCAACCTTGATACCCTCTCCGGATACCACATGCTCTAAAAATTCCACAGAATCCAACCAAAACTTATACTTGAAGAACTTAGCATATAACTTCTGTTCTCTCAAAGTCTGGAGCACAACTCTCAAATGCTGCTCATGCTCCCCCACAATACGGGAGTAAATCAAAAAGTCATCAATGAAGACAATGACGAAGGAATCAATATACGGCCTGAACATCCTATTCATCAAGTCCATGATTGCTGCTGGGGCATTAGTCAAGCCAAAGGACATCACCAGGAACTCATAATGGCCATATCTCATACGAAAAGTAGTGTTCGAAACATTCGATGCCCGAATCCTCAACTGATGATACCTCGTTCTCAAATCAATCTTAGAAAACACACGAGCACCCTGCAACTGGTCAAACAAATCATCGATGCGCGGCAAGGGAAATTTGTTCTTAACGGTAACCTTGTTCAACTAGCGGTAATCAATACACATCCGCATAGACTCATCCTTCTTTTTCACAAATAGAACTGGAGCACCCCACAGTGATACACTTGGTCTGATGAACCCCTTAGCTAACAACTCCCCAAGCTGCCCCTTCAACTCCTTCAACTCTTTCGGAGCCATACAATACAGAGAAATGGATATAGGCTGGGTGCCTGGAGCTAAATCAATTCAGAAGTCAATATCATGGTCTGGAGGCATGCCCGGAAGATCCGAAGGAAATACATCAACATACTCTCGAACAACCTATCACGGAATCAATCATCGGAGACTCGGCGGTGGTCTCCCTCACATAAGCCAAATAGGCTAAACAACCCTTCTCGACCATTTGTCGGGCCTTCAAGAATGAAATAACCCGGCTGGCTGCGTTAACTGAAGAACCCCTCCACTCCAGCCTAGGTGACTCAGGCATGGCTAAAGTAACTGTCTTGGCATGGCAATCAAGCATTCCATGGTAGGGAGATAGCCAATCCATGCCTAGAATAACCTCAAATTCAACCATGTCGAGCAATAAAAGGTCAGCTCTGGTCTCGAACTCACAGAAGGTGATCACACAAGACTGATACACCCGTTCTACCACCACAGAGTCGCTCAAAGGAGTGGACACATATATAGGAGATCCTAAAGACTCTCGAGAGACATCCAAAAAAGGAGCAAATAGGGATGAAACATATGAATAAGTGGATCCTGGATCAAACAATACTGAAACCTCTCTACCACATACTGAGATAATACCTGTGATCATGGCGTCTGAGGCCACTGCATCTGATCTGGACGGAATAGCATAAAACCTAGCTGGAGCACCTGAAGACTAAGCCCCACCGGAGTGAACAAGAGCTGCCTGACCCCCCCTGACTGGCCTCCACCTCTAGGACAACCCCTGCTGGCCTGTCCTCTACCTCTAGGAAAATCCTTGCCGGCCTGTCCTCCACCTCTAGGTGGCCGAACTGCTGGTGACGGACCCGTCGGCTGATAGCTCTGCTGCACGAACTTTCCCCGATACTGGGGAAACTGCCTCCTCATATGACCTGGCTCTTCACACTCATAACAATGCCCAGGTGGCACAGTCTGCTGCCCCAAGGAAGATTCCTGAAGGGCCGGAGGGCGATGAGAGCCCTCAGGCATAGCACTGAAATAAGGATCGGAGGATCTTTGATGACTGGAATAACCATTATGTGAATTCTGAATGGATGGAGGATGGTAGGAACGCCCAGGCAAGGCGTTGAAATGAGGCCTCGCTGGAACACCTCGAGAGTGGAGGTGCTGAATATAAAGGGCTGCTGGGCTGACCACTACTATGATTACCCCTACCCCTATCTGGGGCGCCTATGAAATCCCTTGAGAACCTAGCCCTTTTGTCCTGCTGACCCTACTCCCTACCCCTCGACCGATAACCCTCGATCCTACGAGCAATCTCCACTACGATCTGATAAGGGGTACCCATCTCCACCTCTCGAGCCATGGTGAATCTAATACCTGGATGCATCCCCGCTACAAACCTCCGAACTCTCTCAGCATCGGTGGGAAATATCATAGAGCGTGGCGTGACAACTCTGAAAATCTGGCCACATAATCTGTCACGGACATCTTCCCCTGCTCCAACCGCTCAAACTGACCCATCAGCTCTTCCCTCTCATAGGGTGGAATATATCGATCCAAGAACATCTATGTGAACTGCTCCCAAGTGATAGTAGGAGAATCGGATGGCCTGCTAAGAATATAAGACTGCCACCACCTGCGAGCTCTGCCCTCTAACTGCAATGTAGTGAAGTCTACTCCATGGGATGCTAGGATCCCCATGTTGTGCAGTCTATCCCTGAACCTGTCAATGAAGTCCTGGGCGTCCTCACCTCGCTCACCCCCGAAGACTGGAGGGCGCAAGCGAGTCCATCTGTCTAATCTCTTATGCTGGTTGCCATCCACAGCTGGTCTGGGCTCCGGTGCTGCCGCTACAGGATGGGTACCACCCACGGGCAGTGTACCCGGGGTGTGATGTAATGCTGCTGTCGGTCCTGCGGCCTGGGCAGTAGGGGTGTGAGCTCCCCCTCCTGCTTGGGAAGTGGCATGATCTACTGGAAATAAACCAGCCTAGGACATGGTGTCCATATATCTCATCATACGACCCATGACTGCCTGGAAGCCTGGCACCGTCATAAAGTCTACGGGTGCCGGATCTGCTGGAGGCACCTCGTCCTGCTCCTATAATATAGGATCCTCTGGTGGCGGGATCAAAATAGTTCTGGGACGCCCTTGTCCCCTACCATGAGCCGCGCTATCCCCCAGCCTTGGACAGTGGGTAGCGGCCCTCCCCAGGTCCGGAACATCAGATGCACATGTCCTAACCATCTGTGAGAGAATAGAATAATGAGTTTAGTAACTCATAGGCTGCACGATAGAGTAAGAACAAATAGAGGTTTGCTAACACCCTGTAGCCTCCTGAAAATAAGTACAGATGTCTCCATACTGATCCGCAAGACTCTACTGGGGTCGCCCGTGACTCGTGAGACTTACGTCAACCTAGTTCTCTGATACCACGTTGTGACAACCCAAAATCCCACACTGGTCGTTATGTCACCCAACCCCAGAGTTAGGAAAGCCAACAATTTTTTATTAGTGAGCTTTTCCATATTAATACACCAGCCCCACATTTTTTCCAAAGTTTTACCCTTATCTTATTAAAATAAAAAAGGAAGCATTTATCAATTTAAATACATACAGCCAAAATGATCGTGATCCAATATATATACAGTCGCCAAAATAAGAATCTACCAAGTGTGTGCTAGGAACTAGTGTCACAAGTCAATAGGCGACTAGTAGAATATATAAAAGATGATACAAGAGGTACTGCTGTCTGAAAGGATAGAGACATAAATAAGCAAAAGATAACTCCATATCATAGTTGGGAATCACCAAGGGAGGCAGCTCACCGCGGAGTCAGGTCCGGAATATGTCAAGCTCCAGTCGGATAACTAGAAACACCAGCCCCAGAACCTGTACAACTAAGTACAGAAGTGCAGCATGAGTACATAAATATATATGTACCAGTGAGTATCCTGCCTAACCCCGAAAAGGTAGTGACGAGAGGTCGACATGACACTCACTAAGGTCCAACAGTATAATTTAAAAGAATTTAATAAAAATAGTAGGCGTGTAAAGTAGTGAAGCAACAAGTATATATGTAAGATACTGAACTCCAGAAAGAATACTGAGGATAAATAAAACAATTACCACTTCACCTTTTCGCAAATATATGTCAGATCAATCTCATGAAATTTAATAAAAAAATAAAGCATACGCATACAGGGAAAGGACAACCGGCCGGAGTCATAAGATAGTCATGCTCGTGCACTGCCGAAGGATCGATCAACCCGTCCCAAAAGTGCACCTCTCAACCTCTCTATGCACTACCGAAGGATTGATCAGCCCGTCCCAAAAGTGCATCTCTCAACCTCTCTACGCACTGCCGAAGGATCGATCGGCCCGTCCATAAAGTGCGTCTCTCAATCTCTCTATGCACTGCCGAAGGATTGATCAGCCCGTCCCAAAAGTGCATCTCTCAACCTCTCTACGCACTGCCGAAGGATCGATCGGCCCGTCCATAAAGTGCGTCTCTCAATCTCTCTATGCACTGCCAAAGGATCGATCGGCCCGTCCCAAAAGTGTGTCTATCAATCTCTCTATGCACTGCCGAAGGATCGATCGGCCTGTCCCAAAAGTGCATCTCTCAATCTCTCTACGCACTGTCGAAGGATCTATCGGCCCATCCCAAAAGTGCGTCTCTCATAAGAGTGGGGGAAAATCACACTCCGCTCGCGAAATACAAATTGCAAGGCGGTCACATGCACATACATTATTCCTTTTTAAAAAGAGAATACCTTTCCATGATAATTTTCAAACAAGTTTTCTCAAATTTCATAACTTAGGGGATTTAAGCAATATGAAATGTAAATTCAGCACGCATATAATTCATATCAAGGAAAACACAAGGCATGATGTGGGCCTAACTACCCGGACATAATAGTAATAGTCGCTACGTACGGACTCTCGTCACTTTGTACGTACGTAGCCCCCACAAATGATCACATATAGCATTTAAATCACCTAGGGGGACAATTATCCCTTACAAGGTTAGAAAGGAGACTCACCTCGTGTCGAATCTACCCCCCGGACCAAGGATGCGCCCGAATCTCCGAACTCTACACCCGAGGACTTGCAACTAGCCAAATACGGTATAATGACATCAATGCATTCTCAAAATAGGGAAATTATCCTAATTTTTCCATAATTCAACATTCTTGAGAAATTCCCAAAATCCAATCCCGGGACCGTGCGCTCGGATTCTAATAATTCTCGAAGGTGACACACACCCAAAGCCTAAGGATCACTAATATACGATTCTTACTTGATCTCATGGCAAATTCACAGGAAAATTCTCAAATTATCACAAGCTCTAGGTTACTACCCAATTCATGATTTTTCACTAATTTATGTAGTTAATTAAGCTAGAAACCCATGCATGAAGCTAAGATTAGAGTAAACTTTACTTACCTTAGAAGACCAGGTAGTTAGACCCTTAACAACTGAGGAAATTGCCCAATGAAGAAGAAGGAAAATGAGAAAATGGGTTTAAAACCCGTGTATAAAAACACACTATCTGGACAGTGTTTCGCACCTGCGGCTCGAGGACCGCACCTGCAGAAATGGACTGGGGAGCCTGGGCTCGCACCTGCAGAGTGAAGACCGCACATGCGGCTCCGCTCCTGCAGAATGTTTTCCGCACCTACGATAATTGGCCAGACGACTGAGGGTCGCACCTGCGATGCTGGGGACCGCAGGAGTGGTCCCGCACATGCGACTGGGCAACCGCACCTGCGGTCATACCAGAACAGGTGCATCAGCAACTATTTTAGTTGGGTTTTAGCCCCGTTAGGTGCCCGGGAGGCACCTGGGCCCACCCGAGCCCTAGTCCAAATATACCAACGAGTCCCAAATCATAAACTTAGGAACTTTAAGTTTTCTAGACTTCGCTAACAATGCACCAAACCGACCTATACAACACGGAATGACACCAAATTTTTTAGGCAAGTCATAATTAACAAAACGGAACTATGCCCGGTTTTGAAATTCCATTCGGACCTCGATAACACAAAACACGTCCCAAACAAAAATAGGAACTTAAGGAGCTTCTTATTTCAATATTGGGTGCCAAAATGTCCCTGGGTCATCATAAACCCATTCCGAACATACGCCCAGGTCCGAAATCATCACATGAAGCCATCAGAACTGATGAAACTTGATTCCAAGGTAATTTACCCAAAATGTTGACCGAAGTCAAACTTGGCCTTAAAGGCCAACCAAGGAACCAATTGTTCCTATTGCACTCTAAACACCTCCGAATCCCGAAACACAAGTCCCCACAAGCCATAAATCATAAAAAGCCGATATAGGATGTTTCATTTAGGGGAACGGGGTCCAATAACGCGAAATGACCAGTCAGGTCGTTACATTCTCCACCTCTTAAGCAAACGTTCGTCCTCGAACGAGTCTAGAATCATACCTGAAGTGCTGAATAGGTGTGGATATCTCTTCCACATGTCCTCCTCTAACTCCCAGACCGTCTCCTCAATTGGTTGGACCCTCCATTGGACCTTTACGGTAGAAACTCTCTTGGACCTCAACTGGCGGAACTGCCTATCAATAATAACAAACTGGCTCCTCCTCGTAGCCCAACCTCTCATCCAATTGAATAGTGTTGAAATCAACCACATGAGAGAAGTCAGCATGGTACATCCGGAGCATGGATACATGAAAAACTGGGTGAACTCCTGATAAATTGGGAGGCAAGGCCAGCTCATAAGCAACCTCCCCAACTCGCCTCAACACCTCGAATGGACCTATAAACCTCGGGCTCAACTTTCCCTTCTTCACAAACCTCATAATACCCTTCATAGGCGAGACTTTCAATAGGACCCTATCTCCCTCTATAAATGATACGTCACACGCCCTCTGATCTGCATAACTCTTCTATCTAGACTGTGCTGTATGGAGCCTCTCCTGAATAACCTTCACTTTCTCCAAGGCATCCCTCACCAGGTCGGTGCCATATAACTTAGCCTCTCCAGGCTCAAACCACCCGATAGGAGAACGACATCGCCGACCATACAAAGCCTCAAATGGTTCCATCTCAATGCTGGACTGATAACTATTATTGTAAGCAAATTTGGCCAAAGGCAAGAACTGGTCCCACTGACCTCCGAAATCAATCACACATGCCCTGAGCATGTCCTCTAATATCTGAACTGTACACTCCGGCTGACCATCAGTCTAAGGGTGAAATGCGGTGCTGAGGTCTATATGGGTGCCCATCTCACTATGCAACTTTCTCCAGAAGTGCAAGGTGAACTGAGGACCTCGATCTGATATAATGGACACCGACACACCATGCAACCAGACTATCTCCCGAATGTAGATATGGGCCAACCTCTCAGATGTATAAGTAGTAGCCACTGGAATGAAATGCACCGATTTTGTCAACCTATCCACAATGACCCAAACCACGTCAACCTTCCGCAAAGTACGAGGCAGCCCAACCACGAAGTCCATAGCAATGCGCTCCCATTTCCACTCAGGAATGGGCATCTGCTGAAGTAGGCCTCCTGGCCTCTGGTGCTCATACTTAACTTGCGAGCAGTTAAGGCACCTAGTCATATACTCCATAATGTCCTTATTCATTTTCATCGACCAGTAATGATGCTTTAAATCACGATACATCTTCGTAATACGATGGTGAATTGAATACCGAGAACCATGCGCCTCCTCTAGAATCTTCTTCCTCAAGCCATCAGCACTAGGAACACATAAGCGGCCTTGAAGTCTCAGAACACCATCCTCGCCAATGGTAACCTCCTTGGCCCTACACAGAACCACTGTCTTCCGAAGCTCTTTTAAGCACGGATCATAGAACTGTCGGGCCTTAATCTTTCCCAATAATGAAGACTGAGGAACCACATATGCCGAAACTCGACGAGACTCTGAAAGATCTAATCTCACCAGGAGATTTTCCCAAGGACTGAATGTCCAAGGCTAGAGGTCTCTCCTCTGATGCAATATAAGCCAAGCTACCCATACTCTCAGCGTTCCTGCTCAAAGCATCTGCCACCACATTAGCCTTGCCCGGGTGATAAAGAATGGTGATATTATAATCCTTCAACAACTCAAGCCATCTACGCTGCCTCAAATTAAGATCCTTCTTCTTGAACAAGTGCTGCAAGCTACGGTGGTCTGTATAAACCTCGCAGGACACTCCATACAAATAGTGCCTCCAAATCTTAAGAGCATGAACAATTGCCGCCAACTCCAAATCGTTCATAGGGTAATTCTTCTCATGAACCTTCCGCTGGCATGAATAATAAGAAATAACTCTCCCCTCTTGCTTCAATACACACCCCAAGCCAAAGTGTTAAGCATCACAATATACCGTGTACATCCCAGAACCAGAAGGCAACACTAGAACGGGCGCCGAGGTCAATGTTGTCTTGAGCTTCTGAAATCTCGCCTCACACTCGTCAGACCATCGAAACATGGCATTCTTCTGAGTCAATCAAGTCAATTGAGCTTCAATAGAAGAGAAACCCTCCATAAATCGGCGGTCATAACCTGTTAGGCCCAAAAAGATCCTGATCTCTATAGCTGAAGTAGGACGCGACCAACTCTGAACTGCCTCGATCTTCTGAGAATCAACCTTGATACCCTCTCCGGATACCTCATGCCCCAAAAATACCATGGAATCCAACCAAAACTCACACTTGGAGAACTTAGCATATAGCTTCTGTTCTTGCAAAGTCTGGAGCACAACTCCCAAATGCTGTTCGTGCTCCCCCAGGCAACGGGAGTAAATCAAAATGTCTTCAATGAAGACAATGACGAAATAATTAATATACGGCCTGAACACCCTATTCATCAAGTCCATGAATGCTGCTGGGGCATTAGTCAAGCCAAAGGATATCACCAGGAACTCATAATGGCCATATCTCGTACAAAAAGTAGTGTTCGAAACATCTGAAGCCCGAATCCTCAACTGATGATACCCCGATCTCAAATCAATCTTAGAAAACACACGAGCACACTGCAACTGGTCAAACAAATCATCGATGCGCGGCAAAGGATACTTGTTCTTAATAGTAACCTTGTTCAACTAGCGGTAATCAATACACATCCGCATAGACTCATCCTTCTTTTTCACAAATAGAACTGGAGCACCCCATGGTGATACACTCGGTCTGATGAACCCCTTAGCTAATAACTCCTCAAGATACCCCTTCAACTCTTTCAACTCTTTCGGAGCCAAACAATATGGAGGAATGGATATAGGCTGGGCGCCTGGAGCTAAATCAATGCAGAAGTCAATATCACGGTCCGGAGGCATGCCTGGAAGATCCGAAGGAAATACATAAGCATACTCTCGAACAACCTATCCCAGAATCAATCATCAGAGAATCAACGGTGGTGTCTGGCATATAAGCAAAATAAGCTAGACAACCCTTCTCGGCCATATGTCGGGCCTTCAAGAATGAAATAACCCGGCTGGCTGCGCTAACTGAAGAACCCCTCCACTCCAGCCTAGGTGACTCAGGCATGACTAAAGTAACTGTCTTGGCATGGAAATTAAGCACGACATGGTAGGGAGATAGCCAATCCATGCCTAGAATAACCTCAAAATCAACCATGTAGAGCAATAAAAGGTCAGCTCTGGTCTCGAACTCACAGAAGGTGATCACACAAGACCGATACACCCGGTCTACCAGCACAGAGTCGCCCAAAAGAGTGGACACATATATAGGAGATCACAAAGACTCTCGAGAGACATACTGAGATAATACCTGTGATCACGGCGTGTGAGGCCACTGCATCTGATCTGGCCGGAATAGCATAAAACCTGGCTGGAGCACCTGAAGACTAAGCCCCACCAGAGTGAACAGGAGCTGCCTGACCTCCCCCTGACTGGCCTCCACCTGTAGGACGACCCTGCCGGCCTGTCCTCCACCTCTAGGTGGCCGGACTGCTGGTGCCGGACCCATCAGCTGATATCTCTGCTGCACGGCCTTTCCCTGATACTCGAGACACTGCCTCCTCTTATGACCTAACTCTCCACTCTCATAACAATGCCCAGGTGGCACAGTCTGCTTCCCTAAAGAAGATCCCTGATGGGCCGGAGGGCGATGAGAGCCCTCAGGCATAGAACTGAAATAAGGATCGGAGGATCTCTGATGACTGGAATAACCACTGTGTGAACTCTCAATGGCTGGAGGAAAGTAGGAACGCTCTGGCAAGGCGCTGAAAGGAGGCCTCACTAGAACACCTCGAGGAGGTAGTGGAGGTGATGATTATAAAGGCCTTCTGGGCTGACCACTACTATTCTCACCCCTGCCCCTAGTTGGGGCACCTATGAAATCCCTTGAGAACCTATCCCTTTTGTCCTGCTGACCCTGCTCCCTGCCCCTCGACCGATAACCCTCAATCCTACGAGCAATCTCCACTACGAGCTGATAAGGGGTACCCATCTCCACCTCTCGAGCCATGGTGAATATAATACCTGGATGCATCCCTGCTACAAACCTCCGAACTCTCTCAGCATCGGTGGGCAATGTCATAAGAGCGTGGCGTGACAACTCTGAAAATCCGGCCTCATAATCTTTCACGGACATCTGCCCCTGCTCTAACCGCTCAAACTGACCCATCAGCTCTTCCCTCTCATAGGGTGGAATATATCGATCCAAGAACATCTATGTGAACTGCTCCCAAGTGATAGTAGGAGAATCGGATGGCCTGCTGAGAATATAAGACTGCCACCACCTGCGAGCTCTGCTCTCTAACTGGAATGCAGTGAAGTCCACTCCATGGGATGCTAGGATCCTCATGTTGTGCAGTCTATCCCTGAACCTATCAATGAAGTCCTGGGCGTCCTCACCTTGCTCACCCCCGAAGACTGGAGGGCGCAAGCGAGTCCATCTGTCTAACATCTTATGCTGGTCGCCATCCACAGCTGGTCTGGGCTCCGGTGCTGCCACTACAGGCTAGGTTCCACCCACGGGCAGTGTACCCGGGGTGTGATGTAATGCTGCTGTTGGTCCTGCGGCCTGGGAAGTAGGGGTCTGGGCTCCCCCTCCCGCTTGGGAAGTGGCAGTATCTGCTGGAATTAAACCAGCTTAAGACATGGTGTCCATAAATCTCATCATACGGCCCATGAGTGCCTGGAAGCCTGGCGCCGTCATAAAGTCTACGGGTGCCGGACCGCAATAGCTCTGGTGGCAGGACCGCAATAGCTCTAGGACGCCCTCTTCCCCTAACATGGGCCGGTGCCCTCCCCGGGCCTCAGACGGCGGGGGTAGCGGCCCTCCCCGGGTTCGTAACATCAGATGCACGCGTCCTTACCATTTGTGAGAGAATAGAAGAATGAGTTTAGTAAATCATAGGGTGCACGATAGAGTAAGAACAAATAGAGGTTTCCTAACACCCTGTAGCCTCCTGAAGATAAGTACAGACGTCTCCGTACAAATCCACAAGACTCTACTGGGTTCGCCCGCGACTCATAAGACTTACGTGAACCTAGTGCTCTGATACCACATTTTCACGACCCAAAATCCCACACGGGTTGTGATGACGCCAAACCCCGGAGTCTGGCAAGCCAACAATTGCTTATTAGTGAGATTTTCCTTATTAACACACCAACCCCACATATTTCCCAAAGTTTTACCCTTAGCTTATTAAAATAAAAGCGGAAGAATTTATCAATTTAAATACATACAACCAAAATTATCGTGATCCAATATATATACATCCCCCAAACTAAGAATCTACCAAGTGTGTGCCAGGAACTAGTGTCACAAGTCAATAGGCGACTAGTAGAATACAAAAGATGATATAAGAGGTACTGCTGTCTGAAAGGATATTGATAGAAATAAACAAAAGATAACTCCATAGAATATCTGGGAATCGCCAAGGGAGGTAGCTCACCGTTGAGTCAGGTCCGGAATATGTCAAGCTCTGGTCGGATAACTAGAAACACCAGCCCCAGAACCTGTACAATTAAGTACAGAAGTGCAACATGAGTACATAAATATATATGTACCCAGTGAGTATCCCGCCTAACCCCGAAGAGGTATCGAAGAGAGGTCGACATGACACTCACTAAGGTCCAACAGTATAATTTAACAGAATGTAATAAAAATAGTAGGTATGTAAAGAAGTGAAGCAACAAGTATATATGTAAGATACTGAACTCCAGGAAGAATACTAAGGATAAATAAAACAATTACCACTTCACCTTTTCCCAAATATCTGTCAGATCAATCTCATGAAATTTAATAACAAATAAAGCATACTCATGCAGGGAAAGGACAACCGTCCGGAGTCAAGATAGTCACTCTCGTGCACTGTCGAAGGATCGATCGGCCCGTCCCAAAAGTGCACCTCTCAACCTCTTTATGAACTGCTGAAGGATCGATCATCCCGTCCCAAAAGTGCATCTCTCAACTTCTCTATGCACTGTCGAATGATCGATCGGCCCGTCCTAAAAGTGCATCCCTCAATCTCCCGAAGGATCGATCGACCCGTCCCAAAACTGCATCTCTCAATCTCTCAACGCACTGCCAAAGGATCGATCGGCCTCTCCCAGAAGTGTGTCTCTCATAAGAGTGGGGGAAAATCACACTCCGCTCGTGGAATACAAATTGCGAGGTGGTCACATGCACATATATTATTCCTTTTTAAAAAGAGAATACCTTTCCATGATCAATTTCTTACAAGTTTTCTCAAATTTCATAACTTTGGGGATGTAAACAACATGAAATGTAAATTCAGCACGCATATAGTTCATATCAAGTAAAACACAAGGCATGATGTGGGCCTAACTACCCGGACATAATAGTAATAGTCGCTACGTACGGACTATCGTCACTTTGTACGTACGTAGCCCCCATAAATTATCACATATACCATTTAAATCACCTATGGGGATATTCCCCCTTACAAGGTTAGAAAGGAGACTCACCTCGTGTCGAATCTACCCCCCCGGACCAAGGATGCGCCCGAATCTCCGAACTCTACACCCGAGGACTTGCAACTAGCCAAATACGATAGAATGACATCAATGCATGCTCAAAATAGGGAAATTATCGTAATTTTTCCATAATTCAACATTCTTGAGAAATTCCCAAAATCCAACCCCGGGCCCGCGCGCTCGGATTCCAATAATTCTCGAACGGGACGCTCACCCAATGCCTAAGGATCACTAATATACGATTCTTACTTGATCTTATGACAAATTCACAGGAAAATTCTCAAATTATCACAATCTCTAGGTTACTACCTAATTCTTGATTTTTCTCTAATTTATGTAGTTAATTAAGCTAGAAATCCATGCATGAAGCTAAGATTAGAGTAAACTTTACTTACCTTACAAGACCAGGTCATTAGCTCCTTAACAATGGAGGAAATCGCCCAAGGAAGAAGAAGGAAAATAAGAAAATGGGTTTAAAACCCGTGTATAAAAACACACTGTCTGGACAGTGTTTTCGCACCAGCTACTCGAGAACCGCACCTGTGGTATCGCACCTGCGAGAAAAGTCTCGCACCTGCGGAGTGGAGACCGCATCTGCGGCTCTGTTCCTGCGGAATTTTGTCCGCACCTGCGATAATTGGCCAGACCACTGAGGGTCGCACCTGCAATGCTGGGGACCGCAGGAGCGGTCCCGCACCTGCGTCTGGGCAACCGCACCTGCGATCACACTAGAACAGGCGCACCAATAGCTATTATTGCTGTTTTAGCCCCGTTAGGTGCCCGGGAGGCACCTGGGCCCACCCGAGCCCTAGTCCAAATGTACCAACAAGTCCCAAATCATAATACGGACTCGCTCGAGCCTTCGGAACACCCAAAACAACGCTAAAACTCAAAATCACACCTCCAAACCCCAAGAACCAAACTTAGGAACTTTAAGTTTTCTAGACTTCGTTAACAACGCGCTGAACCGACCTATACAATTCGGAATGACACCAAATTTTGCAGGCAAGTCATAGTTAATATAATGGAACTATTCCCGATCTCGGAATTCTGTTTGGACCTCGATAACACAAAAAAATGTTCCAAACCAAAATAGGAACTTAAGGAACTTCTTATTTCAATATTGGGCGCCGAAATGCCCCCGGGTCATCAGAAACTCATTCCGAACATATGCCCATGTCCGAAATCATCACACGAAGCTACCGGAATCGACGAAACTCGACTCAGAGGTCATTTACCCAAAATGTTGACCGAAGTCAAACTTGGCCTTAAAGGCCAACCTTAAGGAACCAATTGTTCCTATTGCACTCTAAACACCTCCGAATCCTGGACCACCAGTCCCCGCAAGTCATAAATCATAAAAAGCCGCTATGGGAAGTTTCATTTAGGGTAACGGGATCAGATAACGTGAAATGACTAGTCGGGTCATTACACTAAAGCACCTCAACAGGCCCAATGAACCGGGGACTCTGCTTGCCCCTCTTCCCGAACCGTATAACACCCTTCATGGGTGAAGCCTTCAGTAGCACCTTCTCCCCAACCATGAAAGACACATTCCGGAACTTCCAGTCTGCATAACTCTTCTGCCTAGACTGCGGTGTGCGAAGCCGCTCAATCAACTTCACCTTATCCAGCGCATCCTGTACCAAGTCTGTGATCAATAGCCTAGCCTCACCCGACTCAAACCAACCAATCGGGGATCTACACTTCCTACAATATAAAGCCTCGTACGGAGCCATCTGGATACTCGACTGATAACTATTATTATATGCAAACTCCGTGAGTGGAAAAAACTGGTCCCATGAACCCCCAAAGTAAATGACACAAGCACACAACATGTCCTCAAGAATCTGAATAATACGCTCTGACTGCCCGTCCGTCTGAGGATGAAATGCTGTGCTCAACTCGACCTGAGTACCCAACTCTCTCTGCACGGCCCTCCAAAACTGAGATGTGAACTGGGTACCTTTGTCAGAAATGATAGAAACTAGAACACCATGCAATCAGACAATTTCCTTGATATAAATCTCAGTTAACCGCTCCGAAGAATAAGTAGTACTGACATGAATGAAGTGTGCGGACTTGGTCAACCGATCCACAATGACCCATATAGCATCGAACCTCCTCGAAGTCCGTGGGAACCTAACTACAAAGTCCATGGTGATCCGCTCCCACTTCCACCCCAGAATATCCAACCTCTGATGCAACCCACCAGGCCTCTGGTGCTCATACTTGACATTTTGACAGTTAGACACCAAGCTACAAACTCAAAAATATCCTTCTTCATCCGCCTCCACCAATAATGCTGTGTCAGATCCAGATACATCTTCGCGGCACCCGGATGGATGGAATACCGCGAGCTATGGGCCTCTTCTAGAATCAACTCTCGAAGCCCATCCACATTAGGCACACAAATCCAACCCTGCATCCCCATAATCCCATCATCACCAATAACTACATCCCTTACATCACCTCGTCGGACCTTGTCCTGAAGGACGAGCAAGTGTGGATCATCATACTGGCGCTCTCTGATCTGGTCATAAAGAGAATATTTGGAAGCTACACGAGCTAATACACGACGGGGCTATGATAGATCCAATCTCACCAACTGGCCTACTAAGGCCTGAACATCAAGTGCTAATGGTCTCTCTGCTGCTGGAAGATATGCTAGACTCCCCAAACTCTCTGCTCTGCAACTCAAGGCATCATCCCCTACATTGGCCTTTCCCGGATGGTATAGAATAATAATATCATATTCCTTGAGAAGCTCCAACCATCTCCTCAGATGAAAATTCAGATCCTTCTGCTTAAACAGATATTGCAGACTACGGTGATCCGTGAAAACCTCACAATGCACCCCATACAAATAATGATGCCAAATCTTCAAGACGTGAATAATGGCTGCTAGCTCGAGATCATGCACTAGGTAATTATTCTCATGAGTCTTCAACTGGTGCGAGGCGTAGGCAATCAATCTACCTTTATGCATCAAAACACAATTGATGCCTATCCTCGAGGCATCACAATATACGGTATAAGAACCTGAAGCCGATGGTAATACTAACACTGGAGCTGAGGTTAATGCAGTCTTGAGCTTCTGAAAGATCTCCCACTCGTCTAACCACCTGAACGGAGCACCCTTTTGGGTCAATTTGGTCAAGGGAGAATCAATAGAAGAAAACCCCTCCACAAAGCGACAGAAATATCCCGCCAAACTAAGGAAGCTCCTAATTTCCGTAGCTGAGGACGGTCTGGGCCAACTCTGCACCGCCTCTTTCTTCTTTGGATCAACTTGAATACCTTCACCGGACACCACGTTCCCCAGGAAAGCTACTGAGCCAAGCCAGAATTCACACTTGGAGAACTTTGCATAAAGCTTCTCCTCCTTCAATCTCTGTAAAACTACTCTCAAATGCTGAGCGTGCTCCTCCTAGCTACGAGAATATACCAGGATGTCATCAATGAACACAATAACAAAAGAATCCAAGTACGGCTGAAACATGCTGTTCATAAAATGTATGAACGCTACTGGGGCATTGGTCAGCCCAAAAGACATCACCATAAACTCATAGTGACCAAAACGAGTTCTGAAAGCTTTCTTGGGAATATCAGAATCTAGAATCTTTAGCTGATGATACCTAGATCTCAAATCAATCTTATAGAACACTCTGGCTCCCTCAAGCTGGCAAACAAGTCATCAATACGAGGCAAAGGATACTTATTCTTGACTATAACCTTGTTCAACTGCCTGTAGTCAATACACATTCTCATGGACCCATATTTCTTCTTTACAAATAACACCGGTGCACTCCAAGGTGACACACTAGGCCGAATGAACCCCTTATCTAGGCGTTCCTAAAGCTGCTCTTTCAATTCATTTAACTCCACTGGTGCCATATGATACGGTGGAATAGAAATAGGCTGAGTGACCGGCACCAAATTTAAACCAAAATAAATATCCATGTCAGGTGGCATGCCTGGCAGGTCAGTAGGAAACACGTTCGGAAAATCACGGACCACAAGAACATAATCAATAATGGGACTCTCAGCACTGACATCCCTCACAAAAGGCAAATATGATAAACACCCTTTCTCTACCATACACTGAGCCTTCAGGTAATAAATCACCCTACTAGGCACATACTCAATCAAATCTCTCCACTCAACCCTCAAAAATCATGGCATCGCTACGGTCACGGTCTTAGCATGAAAATCTAGAACATCATGACATGGAGACAGCTAATCCATGCCCAATATCACATCAAAGTCAACCATGCTAAGCAATAATAGATCCACTCGGGTCTCCAGACCCCCAATAGATACCATACATGACCGATACACATGGTCCACAACAATAGTATCGCCCACCGAGGTCGACACATGAACAGATGTAACTAGGGACTCACGGGGCATATCTAGAAAATGGACAAAGTATGATGAAACATAAGAATACGTGGAAAATAGATCAAATAAGACCGAAGCATCTCAGTGACATACTGAAACAATACCTGTAATCACTACATCTGAGGTCATAGAATCTAGTCTGGGTGGAAGTGCATAAAATTGAGCCTGACCTCCACCTGATCGACCTCCACCTCTAGGGCGACCTCTAGCTGACTGGCCCCCACCCCTAGCTGCATGGGCGAGTGGTGAAGTAACTTGTGCTGAAGCTAAAGGCTGGCTCCTAAGTTGGAATGAACCACCCGAAAGACGGGGAAAAAACCTCTTGATATGTCCTGGATCACCACACTCAAAGCAAACCCCTCTCAGCGAATGATGGTGGGGACTGGAGGGAACCCCTAGAACCAAAATAACCGCTAGAAGAACCATGCACCAAGGAACCCTGAACTGATGGTGGCCGAGATGAACTCTGGGCTGGAAGAGCTCTAAATGAGGAACGACCCATATGATAGCTACGGGGACCATGCCCCGATGATGCACCACTGTTGGCTGGGCGGACTGGCTGAGGAGGCCTAAATGAACGGCCTCTACTGTGCTGAGAGTTACCACCTGAATGAAACCACCAAAACTACCAAACCCTCGAGGCCTCGTGGACTTCCTATCGACTCGCTCCTGGCGGCGAACTGACTCAATCTCTCTGGGAATGTCAACCACCTCCTCAAAAGAAGCACTAGATACCCTATCCCTGGTCAGAAAAATCCAAACTGATAAGTGAGGCCATCAACAAACCTCCTGATCCTCTCCCTATCCGTGGGAACTAGCCAAATAACATGACGGACCAACTCGGAGAACCTCCTCTCATACTACGTCATGGTTATGTCCCCCTGATGCAACTGCTTGAACTCCCTACGCAGCTCCTCCCTGCGGGACTGCGGTACATACTTCTCCAGAAAAAGAATGGAGAACTGATGCTAGGTAAGGGGCATTGCATAAAAAAGTCTACGCCTTTCATAGGCCTCCTACCAAGCGAGTGCAACTCCTGATAACTAGAAGGTAGTAAATGGGACCCCACTGGCCTCCAATATCAATATCCCTATTGTGCGAAGAGTCGTCTGACACTTGTCTAAGAAGTCCTGGGCATCCTCGCCCTCAGTACCACTAAAAGTCGGAGGCTGAAGTCTACTAAATCTCTCCAACTTGCGCTGTTAATCGTCTGCCAAAGCTGGGACCACAAAATCCTGGGCTGGGGCAACCGGCCGGGCTGGAGCTGGCCTCGGTGTCTGAAGCCCCTGGGTAACCTGCTCAGGTGTCCGGGCAACTGAAGTCTGAGTGCCTCCCCCGGTCTGAGAAGTAGCGGCAATAGTAGACATAGAAACTGCTTGTGCAAGACTGGTGTACACCGTCAAAATCTGAGCTAGGGTCTCCTGAAGACCCGGAATCATAATAGGCACTGCCGGTGCCTGAGCCTGTCCCACTGGAACATCTGAGGCGGGGACCTGATCTTGAACAATAGGAGGATCCACAGGTACTTCCCTGGCTGCTGTGTGGGCTGCACCTCTCCCTGTGCCACGGCCTCGACCTCTCGCTGGTCTAGCTAGTGTCTGGTCACCCTGATCGGTAGCATGAGTCCTCACCATCTGTGAGAGAATGAAAACAAGAGAAGTTTAGTTCCAGGAATCAACAGATTCGCAGGACAGAATTCAAGAATGTGAGATTTTTTTCCTAAGGGTTATGTAGCCTCTCGAACATAAGTATAGACATCTCCGTACCGATCCACAAGACTCTACTAAACCTGCTCATGACTGGCGATACCTATTTAAACTAGAGCTTTGATACCAAATTGTCACGACCCCAAAATACCCATCGTGATGGCGCTTGTCGTGGAATCAGGCAAGCCACACATTTTGTTGAAGTAAGATTGTTTTTCAGAAAAATTTTAAATTCAGTAGCAAAAGTATCAACAATAATTCATTTAAAAGTTTAGCATCATTAGAACATCATTTAAAAACCAAACCTAGATCTAGTGTCACTGAGCCACAAGCTACTATAAATACAATGTCGAAATATAAGCTGACATAATAATGTCTGAAGAAAAACGAAATACAATAGAAAGATAAAGAAGGAGAAATCGAGGCTGCGATCGCCAGCTGCTACCTCGAAGACTCCATGGAACTCTATCAGCCAATCAACCACTGCTACCGGGCCTCGATGAACCTGGATTTGCACACAAGGTGCAGGGGGTAATGTGAGTACACCAACTCAGATGTAACTGATGACGTCCAATTCCACAACTAAAAAGTAAATGGACACGGTCACAAGCAATATAAATTACCCATCTATGAGTCGAGGTCGAATCCATATAGAACAATATGTAGGCGATTAGGAATGTAAGAAAGTTATCACTTATTGTGCAATGCCAAACACATAGAATTTGGTTTAGAAAATGTTTATAGCTAAATGCAAACATATAAACTAACCTAGAAGGCAAATAAAATGATCAAAGGATACAAGTATGGATGCATCGGGAATTACACTCAAGTAACGATCCAATGTATTTCACGATTTTACAAATATGAGCGAGTTTATGTTAATTAGCCACAGATAACAATTCTCATTTAGCTTCTTCCGAAGACTAACAAGACTTCCTAATTGAATTATCCTTAACACAATTGAGAGATTAAGCACACCTGTATATGGCTACAAGTAGTTCAATCCCATTCCTAGGTAGAATCTATAAAATGAGGGTTAAAGCCTCAAGTTCTTGTTAATTAATCTTTCCCAACCCCAAATTATATTTTCCAAATTAATTCGGAGTTAATGGGCGATTCCTAGGGTTAGCTAATCCCTTTGGAAACATTAAAGAACAACAAGAGTTAAAGAAACAATAACTCACTTCATAAATACATGAAAATCATTCAATACATAAGCAAAACAAGGTATTTAATCCACACTTTAAATATGAATACTTCCATAAACAAGATTCAAGTATTGGAAATAAATACTAAACACTTAAATATTCAATACAAAGCAAGGAAATGAAGAAATGGACATAAATGGGTAATAAATTCTCAACCACAAGCTTCAAATCTTCAAGACCCAAGTGTGTGTGCAAACCCTAGCTTCCAAAACTTGTTCTTCTAAGATGTAAAAAATTAAAAGTATGAAAAATTCCCCAAAATATCTGCTAGGTCAATTATTTGCGGGTGTGAGATTGGGAAAATGTGAATTGTCAATTCTTCCAAGAACTGATACTCATTGACCGCACTTGCAGAAGAATCTTCGCAGGTGCGGCTCCACAGATGCGGATTTCACGTCACAGGTTCGGCCTGAGTGGAATTGCTCTTCTCCGCAGATGTGGACCAAACCACCGCACCTACAGTTCCTTAGATGCAGATAACATGTCGCAGGTGCGGCCTCAGTGAATTTGAGCTTTTTCCGCAGATGCGTTCCTTCACTTCGCAGGTGTGATGTCGCACCAGCGATCAATCATCGGCAATTGCGGAATCAGTGAAGGATATTGTCCTTTTTCACTCTTTTTTTCTCAATTCCATTTCAATTCAATGCAAGTCACTTCATGGCATCTTTTTCCTTAAAATCGAATAATACACACTATAAAAGACCTCATGTTATCATTAAAGGACACAAAATCTAACGAAAGGAGACTAAAATGAGTGGTATAATCACCACTTATCAACACCCCCAACTTAAAGCTTTCGCTTGTCCTCAAGAAAATCAAATCCAACACTTCAATGAGGTTCTACCATTTAAAGCACAAGTTGTATTGCTATTATTTACAAATCACACTCTCCAATTAAGCATCACACTTATGGATTTGGTTGGTACTAATAATTAGGTTCAAGTATGTGCATCTTACCCAAATAACTCCCTCATTTAAAAACAACTTCAAGAAGTTCAAGGGAGTTTCAAAATAATCAAGTAACAAGAATAAGCCTCAAGAGGTGACTCAAAAGCACTAGTCCACTACGTATGCTCAACTCACTCATTTTCGGGTATATCAATTTCACTAATCCATCCTAATTCATGTGCCCTCACAAGAAAGAAGGTCCCAAAATCACCATATTTACAATAACAACACAAGGGACAAATTCACAAAGGCACTCACTCTCACAAAGAATTTCAAGTGTTACAACATATCATGCCATAAGCTTGCCCTTATTTTAATTCGCCGCCTATTTTAACAACATTCGGTTGGAGATACCATAAGGACTTTTTTAAGCTTGTAATGTAGGTTTATGGAAGGGTCGGATAAGCATTTGGGATACACGTGACTCCACCCTCCTTGAACACTACTCACATTTGTCTTTCTTGTTGCACTTTGTTTCTTTTCAAACCACATAGCCCTCATTGGCATCTAGTTACCAACATAGAACCACCTCGAATACCTCCCTAATTTTTCTCATGGCTCCATATTTATATACATACATATGTATCTTTTTTTTTGAAGCTTGAATAATTTCATATGAACACATAGAGGTATATATTCCTACACTCAATGTACAACTACCAATTTCCAACTTGGTGCCGACACCCCCAACTTAGGGTTTTAGCCTCATTCTTAATATTCAAGGAGGGCCGGGTTCAAAAGCGGGAATTATTTCACAAAAGGGTAAAGGTTTGTAATGATGTGGCCAAAGAAAAGGTTAAAGGATCAAATAGGGTAAACTAGTGATAATATTTATTCAATGTTAAGCTTGAAAGGCTAAAGAGGTTTTTCAAATATCACAAAGAATGCCTAAGGTCATCTCTCCAACAAAACATAATTGACATTATCATTGAAAGACCAACCCGACAAGTTGTAGATGGTAGACGTAAACACAAGAATTATTTATACAATCACTAACACACATGGCACATGAACTAATAGAGACAGATCAATTTCACTTATTAATAAGAGCATATAGAACAATATCATGCTAACTAATGGGCAAAGAGTCACCAAAAGATCCAAAAAGTCACAAAAAAATTATTCTTCCCTATGCAACTTGCTTTTTTTTTTTTAATTTAAAATCAGAATCTAGAGGGGTATTCTTAATTCACATTTCACATACAAGAGACTAAATTTTTTTTTAGTACCAAATAATCCAAAAGTTTCCACCTAGCGAAACAAGACTAATTCCCTTAAGAAAGTTGTCATGCCATCTATCATCGGGAAAAGTCACCCGGTTCTACACAAAAATATTCCTTGGGAAAGAACCGTAGCATAAAGAAAATCCAAGGAAATACTACTAAAGAAATAAAAAATAAAAGAACACAACTACTAAAAGCAACTAACACTAAAGAAGTAAAAAAAAAAAATACACTAAAGTCTACTAAAGAAAGTAAGTAAAGAACGAAAAATAAAAGTATAATAATAACACCAAGCTCAGCAAGAGCACATGATATACCAAAATAAGCCCGGCAAGGGCACATACATAGATTCATAATATGAATATAGTATACTCCTAAATCCACCCCCAAATAAAAACATTGCAGTCTCCCCACTGCACAATATCACAAGTAAAGAAAAGTAGTTTGAGGGTCTCCCTGAGGTCTGCATCAGACTAGCAGACTGCAGGAGAAAGGCTAATCAGTGTTGCTGAGAGCTCTCGCCATCCCCATCCTCATCATCACCAGCATCTTTCATGAACGAGTACTCCTCACTATCCTCATCATCAGCAACTGGTATCTGCCTGCTCGGCTGCCCCCACTTGAAGATTGCTATGATCCCTCTCCACATTTTGATCATAAGTTTGCCCTTCTTTTTGTTTTTCACTTTTTGGTCAGCAAAGTCTGACTGAAGGTCTACATGTGCCTTGGCCAAGCTGTTATAGGCGGTCTCGAGCTTGGAAACAAACACTGCCATCTTATCCTGAGAGTCAGCCTACTTCTTCTGCACATCTAAGTAGGTCCGCATGTCATCTCTAGTGAAGTACTCGGCCAAAGGCTGGGGGTGGGAGGGTCCACTGGGGAGTTGTGACACTAAGTCACGAATGGATGCAAGTTGGAAGTTCAGCTCCCCAAAAGGTCCCTCAGTCTGAGCAGTTTGTGAGGAGGACTGGTCACCTACACCAGTCTCCACCTTCCTCTTCTTACTCTTCAACACACTACATGCTTCTATCACTCTCAATGGGTAGAATAGCTTGTCTGCTGGTATCCAATGGATCTCTACCCCATTCATCAGCCTGTGCACGTCGGCACAACTCTCTGATTAACGATGAAAACATAAGTGATGTGCCACCTTGAAACATGAATTCCTTCAGCTCCTGAACAATGTAGTGGCCGACATTCACAAGGATGTCATCAAGGATGCAAGAAATTATCAAAGCCCTGACATATAGGACATCGGACACATTCCCCGAGGGGGATACACTGCTCGCGATTATATATAACCACATCTTTGCTTCAGCGGTGAAATCACCATATTTGATGCCTCTTTTCTTGGTAGCCCAGTTCACTCTATGACCTGGAGGACAAAGCTTTGCAACTAGACAATCACCATTTTCGCATGTGTCTTTTCCTTGCAGTAGCTCGAGCGGATGATTTGGGAGCCCTTGGACATCATTTATCTCTTCCACTCCAAATTTCACAATCTTTCCCCGTATGGTAATTTCATGGTTTAGGAAGTGTGTCCATCTCAGGTTGGTATAAAACTCTCTAACCCATTCCTCATTGGCCTTACATGGATTGGGAAAGAAACAAGTCCATCTGCTTGAAATTAGCTGGCCATGGAAATCAGGAAGGAGCTCCGCCAATTTTTCAGTGACAATCCCTTTCTCAAGTTTGAGTTTCTTCGTGAGGAGATCATCATAATACCGGGTTTGGCATGCGGAAGATAAGAATCTGGTAGTATCAAAGCTCTCCTCAGCAGTTTCTTCAATTTCGTGACTTAATGGGGGATTGCCTATCATGTTTGGATCCATTTAAAGCTCAAAGTACCTACAAAAATTCGAAATCATGTTAGCAGGGCATCATATTCATATTGAGCAATTCAAAACACTGCAATTGGGCTAAAGAATCAAGCTGAATTGGCCCGAGAGGCTCCAGTTTCAAAGTCACTAGAATTTCAGAAAATTCCCAGTTTCCGCACCTATGGAGGTTCAGTCGCAGGTGCGGTTGCGCATTTGCGAGGTACAGAGCGCACCTGCAAAATTTTCCAGTTGACCAGTTTTCGCACCTGTGAAGAAGCACTCGCAGGTGCGACGCCGCATCTGCGAAAGTTTTCCGCTTCTGCGGTGTTCGTCAAGGGTTCAAGAAACCCAGAAAACTTTTGACCCGGCAACGACGCCAATTTTGATGACGTCCAAATTCACTACTAAAAAGTAAATGGACACGGCCGCATGCAATATAAATTACCCAACTATGAGTCGGGGTCGAATCCCATAGAGAACAATATGTAGGCGATTAGGAATGTAAGAAAGTTATCACTTATTGTGTAATGCCAAACACTTAGAATTTGGTTTAGAAAATGTTTATAGATAAATGCAAAAATATAAACTAACCTATAAGGCAGATAAAATGATCAAAGGCTATAAGTATGGATGCATCGGGAATTATACTCAAGTAACGATCCAATGTATTTCACGATTTTACAAATATGATCGAGTTTATGTTAATTAGCCACTGATAATAATTCTCAGTTAGCTTCTTCCGAAGACTAACAAGACTTCCTAATTGAATTATCCCTAACACAATTAAAAGATTACGCACACCCGTATATGGCTACAAGTAGTTCAATCCTATTCCAAGGTAGAATATATAAAATGAGGGTTAAAACCTCAAGTTCTTGTTAATTAATATTTTCCAACCCCAAATTATCTTTTCCAAAATTAATTCGGAGTTAATGGGCGAGTCCTAGGGTTAGCTAATCCCTTTGGAAACATTAAAGAAACAATAACTCACTTCATCACGAAAATCATTCAATACATAATCACAACAAGGTATTTAATCCACACTTTAAATATGAATACTTCCATAAACAAGATTCAAGTGTTGGAAATAAATACTACATACTTAAATATTCAATATAAAGCAAGGAAATGAAGAAATGAACATAAATGGGTAAGAAATTCTCAACCACAAGCTTCAAATCTTCAAGACCCAAGTGTGTGTGCAAACCCTAGCTTCCAAAACTTGTTCTTCTAAGCCAAAGACCTATTTTAAGATGTAAAACATTTGCCAAAATATCTGCTAGGTCGAGTATTTGTGGTTTGGGATTGGGAAATTGTGAATTGGCAATTCTGCCCAGAACTGATGCCCGTTGATCGCACCTGCGGAAGAATCTTCACAGGTGCGGCTCCGCAGATGCGGATTTCACGTCGCAGGTGCGGCCTGAGTGGAATTGCTCTTCTCTGCAGATGCGGCCTCAATGCATTTGAGCTTTTTCTGCAGATGCGTTCCTTCACTTCGCAGGTGCAATGTTGCACCAGTGGTCAATCGTCCGCAGGTGCAGAATCACTGAAGCATATTTCCCTTTCTCACCCTTTTTTTCTCAATACCATTTCAATTCAATGAAAGTCACTTCATGGCATCATTTTCCTGAAAATTGAACAATAAACACTATAAAAGACCTCATATTATCATTAAAGAACGCAAAATCTAATGAAAGGAGACTAAAATGAGTGGTCAAATCACCACTCACTAGTAACACCGGTGACTGTAGTCACTCAGTACTGAGGAAAAAGGCCGATCCAGCCCCACGGGAAGATCCATCTCCGGAACACAACACTCTGACAAGATCCATGTCCAGGGACGATCCATCCCTCACATATTATCAACTTCTGACAAGATCCATTCCCAGGGAAATCCATCCCTCAATATAATTGCGCTCACTAGGGGTGTAAATACTCCGGAGGGGCTCCTATTAGCCCAAGCACTATATCAAGCCAACGAAGGCATGATCAGAGTATCGATGCGCTGTGCAGTCCGATCTCATAATTGTCTCAATAAGAGGCTCTAAGTCCCGCTCAGTCATTACTCTCCAGTCTCGCTCACATGGGCTCACAGATGCATGAACTAGCCCGAAACAATTATAAATATATAAAATCGACAATTTTCTGAGACCGAGGCATGAAATGATATGCTATGACAGGACTGAGTATACAAAATCAAATAAACACATAAGGAGACAGCAATATACGACCACTCGGGTCTCAGCATTTTCGGCCTGAAGCCCTAGCATTTGACTTAGTATTATTTCTAGCATGTTCACATTGACCACATCAATAAAAGTGCGGATATCAATGTGAAATAGCTACTAGATGGTGCCATGGGATGGGCCATGCCCTAATTTACTCGGTGCACGCCCCCACGCCTGTCACTTGACATGTGCGTCACCTTAATTATAGTCATATATCATATAGTTCGGGGTTAAACCCTCAGAACCAAGTTTGGAAACGTTACTTACCTCAAAACCGGCTAAAATCCTAGCCCTCAATGCCTTTGCCTCTAGACTCGGCCTACGATTTCCAAATCTACCAAAAATCATATTTATATGATTAATATATACCAAGGAACGAAACCCACTCGAAAATTATCAAATTCACCCAAAAATCCCGAAATTGACCAAACCCGAACCCGGGGCCCATGTCTCGGAGTTCGACAAAAATACATCACAATAATCCTCAACCTCCCACGAGTCTATACATACCAAGAACATCAAAATGAGACTTCAGATGGCCCGTCAGACCCCCAATTAAAGGTCTCCAATTTACAAGCCCTAATCCCCCAATTTTAGTCACTAATTTCTATAAACTTCACCCCTAATTAGTCAAATAATACCATATAAATGAATTTTAGGTCCAAAAATCTTACCTCCACGAAGTTCCCTCGAATTCCCTCTTCAAAACTCTCCAAAAAGCTTCAAACCCAAACACAAATGGTGAAAAAATAACCAAAATTTGCTAAGGCTTCTATTTATATGTTCTGTCCAGCGATGACTGCATGTGCAGCTTATTTATCGCACATGCGGACCCGCACCTGCGGTCCTAGGTGTGCATGTACGTGATTTCATTAAAAGGCCAAATCCGCACCTGCTCTTCATCTACCGCACCTGCGACTTCGCAAGTGCAACCAATCGTCCGCGTCGGCGGTCCTTCTCCCCCTTAACCATTTCCGCACCTGCGGTGACCGCACTTGCGACCACCCCTCTGCATCTGCGAAAATCACAGGACATATCACACCAGCAACCCTCTTAGGCCAAAACCTCCTCCGTTAACCACCCGAACTCATCCCGAAGCCCCTGGGACCTCAATTAGTTGTACTTACAAGTCACAAATGATCACCTGAACTTAGTCGAACCATCGGAACACCCAAAATAACATCGAAACACCAAATCAACCCATGATTCAAGCCTAAGGATCTTCGAACTTCCGAAAATCACCAACGATGCCGAAATTAACCAAACCTCGTCCGAATGACCTGAAAACTTGCACACACATCCACAAACTCAATTTCGCCGACCAGAAATTGCCAAAAACTCAATTTCGCCAATTCAAGCCTAACTCTATTCCGGACCTCGAAACCACATTCCGAACTGACTCCTAAGTCCCAAATCACCTAATGAAGCTATCCGAGCCATAAAATCCGCATTCCTAGGTCATTTACCTATAAGTCAACTCTTGGTTGACTTTTCCAACTATTAAGCCCATTTAAGAGACTAAGTTCCTCAATCGTCACCACGACCACTCCGAACCAACCGACCCAACACATCATAGATAGGCTAATAAATACATGATAACGTATAAACAGGGAAAACGAGGCTAATCCCATGGAACCAACGACCGGGTCGTTACAGCCGGTGGGGTAGCTATGACTTCCGATGCTTTGTGGATACTGGACAAGTTCATCAATCTAATTCCATTCCATTTCAATGGTACATCTTTATAAGACCCACATGATTTTCTTGACCGCTGCTATGAAATATTTCCGAACATGGGGATAAGTTGAAAGCAACGGGGGTGGTTTATATTAGGGTTGAAGTTTAACATTGTGGATTATCATCCATTTTTACCTGTGACTTCGTACCAAGTGGGGAAGTCCACTGTCAAGGAGTAGATTGCGGAATCATGTGTTATATCAGTGTTGGCCCAGAAAGTACATGGCCTGAGATTTTGCAAGAGATAAAGATGAGACTTGCGGTATGTCTGCCTCTTTAATAACTCTATAGCTCAATATCATAGGAGTTATATAAACAACTTTAAATCTACAGAAGGTCTACTCAGCGTGGAAGTCACGATTGCGGATTTTGGGGTGCTATGGAGGGAGTGCAGTGGTTGCCGAGCTTTTAGACCATAGTGTTCGTGCCAAGATTTATCTGTATAGAGCTCTACTTTTGTGATAATTGTGCATCAATAGGGATGAGAGTTACCCCAAAGAATAACGAAGAGTATATGAATAAATGGGTTAGCTCAGAAGTGTTGAGACAACATAGTAAAAGAAGAAATTGGCTGCTGGTGTTGTGGCAACCTTACAAAGAGGACGACCAACTATTGCAACATCAACTACTTGGATCGATTCTCCCAATTGCTATTTATAGAATTTGTTTCTCAAACTCATTAAAGGATTACATTATAATCGTAAAATACTGTACGACACAGGGCAGATTGATACTTTATTTCGGATAGTGGTAGAAAG
Organism: Nicotiana paniculata; assembly: GCA_005239505.1. Lineage (NCBI taxonomy): Eukaryota > Viridiplantae > Streptophyta > Magnoliopsida > Solanales > Solanaceae > Nicotiana > Nicotiana paniculata. The sequence goes on from MDKI01237075.1 coordinate 96,030, forward strand.
TGTCCTAGACTTGGGAGGGTCATGTTTCATTAGAGCACTCAGGCTACGTGCCCCATTGTAGTTACATCTCAACTTACATGTCCATCTTGGGGAAAGGGGTCAGAATGTCGAAGGTGGAGGTCTGACTCCTAGAGGTGGAGACCCAGCCTGTTGATATACTTTCTATGGTATGGCTAAGGTTGCTACATCAGATAGTGTCATTACAATTGCAATTTCTAGTTATTATAAAGTGGTAATTCCTTAACTTGATTCGGTTATGAGTATCTAAGAAAGTTCTCCTAATATGCTCCACTCATGGGTGAGCTTCATAAACCTGAAATCTACTTATGTGAATACTTGTATTGAGAAGTTCTATGGAGATAGATATGTCTATCAATACCTGTTGTAATTTTGTTTAACAAAAAATATTTAAAAGAAGAAAAAGGAATTTTCGATTGGCACGATGTGCATATTACTTGTGATTTAGAACTGAGGACGAGATCCTCACATGTTCAATATGATTTGGTATATTTAAATCGGGCTACGAGCCGCGATTGAAGTTATATCAGGACGAGGTCCTTGTGATGAAAATTCTTGTGCTTAAATTTTCTCTTGTGAAATTAAAAATTTGTACCATAGTACTAATAGGAGTCATTCCTGTTAGGTTTATTTGTAAGTTTTTGGTATAAAATTTATCTATGCATAACTTACCAAATATATGTTATAATTATTGATCTTTAACCCGCAAGGTAGGTGCCCACCCATATGGCGTTAAATGAAACACGTTAATTTAGGTAGATAATTATGAGTTCTTCATGTGTCGCATCTCGTTGTCAGTATTGTGAAGGTTTGAAAGGAGATTATTGTTAATGTGAAGTTATTTTATGATTTCGCAACTGATTATGAACAACTTTTAAAATCATATTGAACCATAAGGGTTTTCCATTTAATGATCGGATGAGTGTGAGGCGAGCTTTCAAAAGCTCAAGGCAGCTTTGACATCAGTGCTGTATTGGTGTTACCATCAGGTTCAGGATATTTCACGGTAAATTATGATGCTTCCGCGTTGGGTTGGGATCGGTATTGATGCAAGAGGGGAGGGTGATAGCATATGCGTCTCGGCATTTAAAGATTCATGAGAAGAACTATCCTGTCCATGACTTGGATTTGGCAGCCATTGTTTATGCATTGAAAATATGGAGGCACTATCTTTATAGCGTGCCGTGTGATGTTTACACGGATTATCGTAGCCTCCAGTACTTGTTCAAACAAAAGGATATTAATTTGAAACAGAGGAGATGGTTAGAGTTATTGAAGGATTATGACATCACTATATCGTATCATCCGGGAAAGGCCAATGTGGTGGCCGATGCATTCAGTAGGAAGGCAGTGAGTATAGCCAGCCTTGCATTTATTCCAATCAGTGAGAGACCGTTAGCTTTAGACATTCAGACGTTGGCCAATCAGTTCGTGAGGTTGGATATTTCGCCCAGCCATGTTCTAGCTTGTACAACTGCTCGATCTTTCTTATTCGAGCGTATAAGCGATCGGCAAGATGATGACCTGCACTTGATGGTCCTTGGGATACAGTTCGGCACGGTGGTTCCAAGAAGGTTACAGTTGGAGATGATGGTGTTTTGAGGATGCAGGGTCTTATATGTGTGCCTAATTTTGATGGCCTTCGTGAGTTGATTCTTGAAGAAGTTCACAGTTCTAAGTATTCTATTCACCCGGGTGCTGCCAAGATGTACCAGGACCTGTGGCAGCACTACTGGTGGCGAAGGATGAAAAAGGATAATTTTGCTTATGTGGCTCGTTGTTTGAATTTCCAACATGTGAAAAATGAGCATTAGAGACCCGGTGGTTTACTTCAGCGGATAGAGATTCTTGAGTGAAAGTGGGAGCGTATCACTATGGACTTTGTTGTTGGACTCCCGCAGACTTAGAGGAAGTTCGACGCCGTTTGGGTTATTGTGTCATTGACTTTGGAGGTTCTTGGGATCAATTTTTGCCGTTAGCGGAGTTTGCCTAAACTAATAGTTATCAATTGAGCATTCAGATGGCTCCCTATGAGGCATTATATGGTAGACGGTGTAGATCGCCAGTAGGGTGGTTTGAGCTGGGAGAGGCTCGATTATTAGGTGCAGACTTAGTTCAAGAGGCCTTAGATAAGGTCAAGATTATATAGGATCGACTTCATGCAACTCAGTCTAGGCAAAAGGGTTTCACTGATCCTAAGGTTCGTGAGGTGACATTCATGGTTGGAGAGAGAGTGTTACTTCGGGTATCGCCCATGAAGGGTGTCATGAGATTTGGGAAGAAGGGAAAGTTGAGCCCTAGGTATATCGGGCCATTCGAGATTCTTTATAGAGTGGGGGAGGTAGCTTATAGACTTGTGTTACCTCCAGGGTTATCCTAAGTTCATCCGTTATTTCATGTATCTATGCTCCGGAAGTATCAGGGTGACCCGTCCCACATGTTAGATTTCAGCTTTGTCCTATTGAAAGAAGATTTGACTTATGAGGAGGAGCAGGTAGCCATTCTAGACATGCAGGTTCGTCAGTTGAGATCAAAGAGTTACCCTTCCGTTCGAGTGCAGTGGAGAGGTCAGCCTGTTGAGGCTGCTACTTGAGAGTCCGAGTCAGACATGAAGAGTAGATATCCCTTTTTTCCAGTTCAGGTAATTTTCTATGTCCGTTCGAGGATGAACGTTTGTTTTAGAGGTGGAGATTGTGATGACCCAAAGGGACATATAATAAATTAAGACTCCATTCCAGACTCATTAGCCTTAAAAAATAATAATTTTAATTACCTCACTTTGCGTGCGCAGTCCGGGATATGAATCTGGAAAGCTTTTATGTGATAATATGAGAAATAGTAATTTTGGAATTTAAAACTTGGTTTTAGTTGACTTTGTTCAAAATTTTTAGTAAATAGACCTGGATCTGTGTTCCGACGATCCTGAGAGGTCCGTAGTAAAATATCGGACTTGGGCGTATGCCCGGAACTGAATTCCGAGGTCCCTAGCCTTAGAAATCAATTTTTGAAAGAAATTATTTTGCTGGATTTTTAATGTAATAAAGAAATGAATTAATGTTTGAAACCATTGGTATCGGGCCCGTATTTTGGTTCTGGAGTTTGATACAGGTTTTTTATGATGTCTACATCCTATCTGTGAAATTTGGTAAGAAACGGAGTTGATTTGACGTGATTCGGACGTCCGGTTGAGAAATAGTGAAAGTTGAGTGTTCTTGAGAAAAATCATGAGTTTTGAGGTTAAATCCGCAGTTTTAAATGTTATTTTCATGATTTTATCGCATGAGCAATTCCGTATGATGTTTGCTTTAAAGCGTCGAGGAATCGGGTGAGTTTCGGATAGGCTACGAGATGTTTTACACACAGAATTCTCTGCTGTTTTGCTGTTTTCTGGTGCACTGACGAGTTGACCTTCGCGTTCGTGAAGCTTCTCTCGCGAATGCGGATAGTAAAAGTGTCTAAGGGAGAAACCCTTCTTTGCAAACGCATGGAGTTGGACGCGAACGCGAAGCACTGGGGGTAGTGGCCTTCGCAAACACGCCCACCCAACTACGAACGTGATGTACAAATTGACCTGGGGGGGGGAGCCTACTTACTCTATGCGAACGCGACCACCTAGTCGCGAACCTGATGGTTTTTCATCACTTTTCAATACAAAATCAAGAATTTTCATGGTAAAAATTGAGAGTTTGGGTAGAATTAGGGAATTTTTAAAAAAATTGGATTTTGACCTCGAATTGAGGTCGGATTTCGAAACTAATTGCATATTCGGGCTCGGGGGTGAACGGGTAAACAGAATTTTGTCCGCAACCAAGTTTGGACCAAGCAGGCTTGGGGTAGGTTTTTATTATTTTTTAGAAAACTTAGGAAAACACTGATTTTCAGTAAAGTTAGTTCCTTTAGCATAAATTAATGATATTAAACTAATTATGATTAGATTCGAGCGGGTTAGAGGCAAATTCGAAAGGAAAAGTGGTAATTGAGCAGTAAGTGGCCTGCGAAATTGAGGTAAGTGTTTGGTTTAACCTTGACTTGAGGGAATAGGAATCCCCACTTAAATGCTATGTGAATTTGCATGTGTGTGGTGTATAGGTGAGGTGACGAGTATCTATGCACCACTAAATTATTGTTGAACATGGTTCCTTCCCTGTTATCCAATTATCTGCTTCCGGGATTAATTGTTTCATGATCATTAATGTTTATATGTCCATTTGGGTTCGTTAACTTATTGTTAAGTAATGTTTCAAGTATGTTGGAAGTGTTGGATGTTCTCTTGGTTTTGTTATGTTACATAAGGATTGAGATGGATGTCAGTGTTACAGCATGGATATAAATTCCGGTTGGCTTCATTATGATATGATAATTGATGAAGTTTATGAGTTTTACAGCTTCTGTTTACAATTGTTGATATAAAAATAATGTGAAAGGTTTGGCCTGAATTGTGAAAGTTTTTATAAATAAACTGATATGATATGTCTGGTGGGAGCGGGTTGCACGCTGCAAAAAGGAGTAATAACGGTGGACAGGTGGGATCGGGTTGCATGCTGCAACAGGAGAAATAAGGGTGATATATATATAGGGAGGGGCAATAAGGGTGGACAGGTGGGATCGGGTTGCATGCTGCAACAGGAGAAATAAGGGTGATATATATATAGGGAGGGGCAATAAGGGTGGACAGGTGGGATCGGGTTGCACGCCGCAACAAGGAGAAATAAGGGAGAATATTCATGTTTTACTGTGTATAAAATAAAGGCTAGAACACTCATTTTTTTATTCTCATTATTTCATATTTTTCTCTTACTGTTATTTAAAGTGAAACTTGTTCTGTTTCCAATTGTTGAGACAAAAAATATTGTGAAAGGCTTTGACTTAAATTGTGAAAATCCTTTTTTTAGAAATAAAGTGATGTGATTGTCTGGTGGGAGCGGGTTGCACACTGCAACAAGGAGTAATAAGGGTGGACGGGTGGGATCGGGTTGCACGCCGCAACATGAGAAATAAGGGTGATATATATATATATAGGGAGGAGCAATAAGGGTGGATAGGTGGGAGCGGGTTGCGCGCCGTAACAAGGAGCGCTAAGGGTGAATATTTATGTTTTACTGATTTTCAAAAATAAGGATTTGTAAAACTCCATTTTCATTAAAAAGGTTTTCATACTCTGATTTTACTGTGATTTAAATTGAAAATTTGAAGTTTTGAGGAGTTGATTATAATTGATATCTGGAAAGAGTTATCCGAGTTGTTTTTATTTACTATTGCAAGTCACTGGTTATCGAGTTTTTATTATTATTATTATAATTATAATAATAATAATAATAATAATAATAATAATAATAATTATTATTATTATTATTATTATTATTATTATTATTATTATTTCTTTCTTGCTTTATTATATATATTGTTCACATGTTATATTGTTAAAGCCCCGCCGTAGCCTCGTCAGTACTTCGTCGAGGTTAGGCTCGACACTTACTCAGTACATGGGGTCGTTTGTACTGATACTACACTCTGCACTCTTTTGTGCAGATCCAGGTACTGGCCAGAGTTAGGAGATCTTAGTAGCTGTGCATTTTAGTTCGAAGAGACGAGGTAGATCTGCTGGTGTCCGCAGATTACTGGAGTCTTCTCTTTACTTTATAGACGCTGTTTTGTTTCATTCGAAATAGATATATATACTTCTTTCAGCCGTTATTTATAGTATTCTTAGTAGTTCGTGAATTGTGACACCAGACCCTCGGGTAGTTTTATAGTTATATATTTAGTTCGTGGTTCAGCTTAAGTATTGATCTTTATTAGTATTCATGAAGTTATTCAGTGGAAAATATTTGATTCGTATTTATGTTAAATTGTTCTATTATGTTTAAGTAACTTTAAAGGGAAATGGTTAGTAATTTCTAACATCGGCTTGCCTAGAAAGTATTGTGTTAGGCGCCATCACGATCCCGTGGTTTGGGAATTTGGGTCGTGACACTGAAGTAAAGCAAAACTTAAAGTTCTTCTAAAGAAGGTCGAGATGATCACTTATATGGTTTATTTGGAACGAGGAGAGAATTATGCACACAAATTTTAGTGAATTGATGTAATAATTTATAGGCTAGCACGCTGCTTATCTTCACTTATAGATTCTACTCCTGATGTTATGGTAAGTCCATTAAAGTAAATAATGCTGATGATTACGCTCTCAAATTTATCAAAACTTGAAAGTAATTTGATAGTTTTGTTTTTTACCATTGTACTTTCCTTTTATTCTATTTATATTCAATCTAGGAACTGGATTAAACTAAACTGTGACGGTGCTTTTTCCAGTAGAAACAATGTAGCAGGTATTGGTGGAGCATTCCATAATTGCAATGGAGAATGGATCGTGGGGTTTCACAAAACAATCTATGCTATCTCCTCCACACATACGGAATTGATGGCTCTACTGGAGGGATTAAAAATTTCAAAAGATATGAATTTCGAAGAGCTGGAAATTGAAACAGATTGCACAGATATTATTAAGCTTATATATGAAAATGGTCATAACTTCTCTAACATTGTTGTTGAATGTAGATGGTTAATGCACCAGTTGAAGCTCCCAATCCTGAAGCATAATTTCAGAGAAGGCAATAGAGTGGTGCACTGGATGGCTAAGAAAGCAGTCAAGTACACTACAACTACCAAGTGTTTTTTCCATGCTCGTCCATCCCTTTAGTTGAACAAGAAGTGTTAAGAGACAAACTAGAAATTTGTAATAGTTTCAAAGACATTCCTACTAATGTTCGTAATTTCCTAGTAAGCATGGGCAATAGCATTGCCCTAAAACTACTTCTATGGTTTTGTAATGTGTTACTAAGTAATATAAACCTATCCTTTACGTTCAAAAAACGCGTTGTATTAGACAAACTCTGTTAACTTTATCTAAACATCTCTAGAATTTTTTTTCTTTTGTATTTATTTCGTGGGATAGAGGAGATGCTGCCCATTGATAGTTTATTGTACCAAAGTTACATTATAACGATAAATAATTTTTTAATGAATTAATAGAAAATGATATTAATGTATAATGTATATTATTTGTTATTTGTAATGTGTAATATGTTCAAGTCAATGCAGAAAATTGAATTTAGAATTAAGGTTATCATAATAGTTTTCATGTAAATACTTATGGTAAATCCTTTATCTTCTTTTCGTAAGAGAGATATTCTAGATTAGGGCAAGATTACTGTAACGACCCGGCCGGTCGTTCTATGAAATTAGCCCCGTTTTTCCTGTTTCTACTTTATCATGTGTTATTTAGCTCATATATGTGGTGTCGGGTCGGTTGGTTCGGGTTCGGAGCGGTCGTGATGAGAAATGAGATACTTAGTCTCTTAAGTTGGATTAATAGTTGGAAAAGTCAACTGGGAGTTGACTTATAGGTAAACGATCTCGAAATGTAGTTTTTATGGCTCAGATAGCTTCTTTAGGTGATTTGGGACTTAGGAGTGTGTTCGGAATATTTTTCGGAGGTTCGGAGTAGAATTTGGCTTGAATTGGCGAAATTGAATTTTTGGCGATTTTCGGTCGACAGTGGAAATTAGCTATCGGGGTCGGAATGGAATTTCGAAAGTTGGAACATGTTCCTAGTGTCATTTTGGATGTGTGTGCAAATTTTTAGGTCATTCGGACGTGGTTTGGGTGGTTTCGGCATCATTGGCGAATTTCGGAAGTTTAGAAATCCTTAGGCTTGAATCATGGGTTGATTTGGTGTTTCGATGTTATTTTGGGTGTTCCGAGGGTTCGACTATGTTTGGGCGATCATTTATGACTTGTGGGTATCATTGGTTGAGGTCCCGAGGGCCTTGGGGTGAGTTTAGATGGTTGTAGGATTGATTTTTGGCACTTAAGGTTGCTGGTGTGGCCGCACTTGTGAATGGGGAGCCGTATGTGCGATGGGCGCAGGTGCGGAGAATGTGTCGAAGGAGCGAAAAATGGAGGCTTGGGCAGCTTCTGCAGATCCGAAAGAAGGATCGCACCTGCGAGCCCGCAGGTGCGAATGGTAAACCATAGATGCAGAAAATGGGAGCTTAAGTGGAAATCGCAGATGCGCACCTGGGGCTGCAGGTGCGAGCAAGTGACCGCAGGTGTGGAATCCCTGGGCAGAGCATATAAATTCTTTCCTTCGCGAATTTTAGGCATTTTTCATCATATTTTCATACGGGTTGAAGCTTTTGGGAGCAAATTGAAGAGGGATTTCAAGGGATTTTCGTGGACATTATAATTTTGGACTTAAAACTCATTTCTATGGTGTTATTTGAGGGATTAAAGGTGAAATTTATGGAAATTAGTGACTAAATTTGGAAGTTTAGGGTTTGAGAATTGGAGACTTAAATTAAGGAATTGAGGGGTCGTTTGTAGTTGGATTTTGATGTATTTAGTATGTACGAACTCATGAGAGTGTAAGGATTCTAATTTTGTGATTTTTATCGGAATCCAAGACGTGAGTTCGAGGGTCGGGTTTGGCCAATTTCGGGATTTTTGATGTAATTTGGTTATTTTCGAGTAGGCTTTGTTCCTTTAGCGTATTTTGATTATATTAATCTGATTTTGAACAGATTTGGGACGAATTGAGGCCGAGTCGAGTGGAAAGGGCATCACAGAGTAGATTTTCATCCGGTTTGAGGTAAGTAATGACTTAAATCTTGTCCCGAGGGTATGAAACCCCAGACTTCGCATTGTATCGCTATTTTGGAGTGGCGCACATGCTAGATGACGAGTGTGTGGCGTGCACTGTTGGGGGATTTTGACCTGGTCCATCTCGTAGCAACTATGAAGTTGCGTATTTGATTATAAATTATATGATATTTCATGTTTTAAGGATTTGTACTATATTTTGCGCTGAATGCCGTATTTGTGCCTCGTGCCAAGTGTTTGGACCCCTTGGGGGCTCTTACTGTTATTCCTCACTGTGTTGACTTATGATTTACACTTAGTCATATTGTGTTTAACTGATTTCGAAACTCAGTCTTATTTACACTAGTTTGAGGTATAAAATGATATTTTGGGTCGAGTACCCCGTTTTACTGATAGGTCGAGTGGCTTTTTGAGAGGTTTCTGACTGAGTGAGATCGAGGGCCTATGTTGTGAGGATATTATAGGATCGGGCTGTGCGTTGCAGCATGCTATACTATTTATAATGACTGAGTGAGGCCGAGGGCCTGATTTGTGAGGATATGATATGGGATCGGGCTGCACGCGCATCATGTTATTGATAGGCCGAGTGCCAGAGTGATTGATTTCATGATTTGGCTTGTTATACCGCTTGGGTTGAAGGAGCCCCTCCGGAGTCTGTACACCCTTAGTGAGTGCAGGTACCTGCTGAGTGCGAGTGTCGAGTGACGAGTGATTGGGAGGCATGAGTGACTGTGAGGTTGCTCGAGGGGCTGATACCGAGTGATTGTGAGGCATGCTGAGTGACTGATTTTGAGTGATGATATGCCCGAGGGGCGGTTTATGCTACATGTTTTTTCCCGGGGGCTATTTATGATTTCTATCATTTCTATACTAAATTATCTTGATTTCTATGGAAACTGTTGAAAAGTACATTTTTTTGGGATTTTTACTAAAATTGACCTTTAAGTGTTTCAACTTATCGTATATGTGATTTTGAAAGAAGATTTGTATTTACTGTGAATTGATGACTTATTTTATGCGTTTTGTTGTTCTCAGACATTATTTACTTTCATTACTACTGAGTTGGCGTACTCATATTACTCCCTGCACCTTGTGTGCAGATTCAGATGCTAGGGCAGAATGAGCTGGTTACTTACCTCAGGGATTTCTCGGAGATTAGCGAGGTAGCTGCACGCGTCCGCATCCCTGATTTCTTCCTCTTATTATTATAAAGCTTATGTTCCAGACTTGTATATTTTTGATAGAAGCTCATGACCAGCGACTCCGGAATCTTGGGGTTGTATTTAACATTCGGCGTGGCTTTATCTGTTTTAAAAATGATTAAACGAAACCTTTGTGGATTATCAGTTTAGTAATGATATAAATTAAAGATTATTTACGTTTTAAATGTTAATTTGGCTGGCCTAGTTCCACGAAAGGTGCCATCACGACTAGTTTAGATTTGGGGTCATGACAAGTTGGTATTAGAGCACTAGGTTGCATAGGACTCACCAGTCATGAGCAGGTTTAGTAGAGTCTTGCGGATCGGTATGGAGACGTCTGTACATATCTTCGAGAGGCTACAGAACCCTTAGGAAAATCTCACATTCTTGAATTCTTGTCGTGCGTATTCATTTATTCAGCCAAAAGTGTAACTCTTTGAATTCCTTTCATGTATACGAATATGCATGTGAGCGCTTGGTATTAGATGTGCATCGACGACTTGTGATTTCCATGTATGAGTTCGGAGATTGATTTTGGAAAGTTGATAATGGGCCAGTGTGGAGGACTTGAGGCTGGGTTTTGTTTGTGGCTTGAGTGCTGAGATTTCGATTGTGTGAGCATGTGCATTTTGGGACTTGTATGTCCGTTGTGTCCCTATTCGTGGTAGTTTGTGTCTGGGTGACTATGGGTTAGTGTTATTTGATGGTGAGATGTGTTCTGAATGTTTGATTATGATAAAAAGAATTGGTCAGAGATGTGGCAAGGACTATTGAGTGTTTGACTCTTTCTTGAGTTGGCATATGGCCTCGAGTTGTGAGTGTATTGGAGGACCTCTCATGTAGTATAGTTTTGGAGGGAAGTGGATCTTCCTGTTGTGCTATGAGTTTTTGGTGATGTCTTCCGGGCTGACCCATGACCCAGCAGCGTTCCTGCATTTGATGAATAGTGTATCTCAGCCGTATTTGGATTTCCTTTGTTATTGTGTTCATTGATGACATCCTGGTGTACTCTCGTATCTAGGAGGAGTATGCTAAGCATTTGAGGAGCGTATTGTAGAGATTTATGGAGGAGAATCTTTATGCAAGTTCTCCAACTGTGAATTTTTGGCTCAGTTCAGTAACATTCTTGGGGCACATGATGTCAAGAGAGGGTATTCAGGTGGTCAGATGAGTGTGGAGAGAGCTTCCAGAAGCTCAAGATTTCTTTGACCACAACTCTAATGTTAGGTCTGCCATCATCTTCATGTTCTTATACCGTGTATCTTGATGCCTCAAGGACATGCATTGGTTGTGTTTTAATCAGGAAGGTATTGTGATTGCGTGATAGCTATGATTTTTTGGAAGGGTATAGAGATGATATCAGTTTGAGGCTAAGCAGGTAGGCTTATCTCCCGCGGGGTGTCTTGAGGTTGTGTGATCGTTATATGGTTTTATAGAGATCACCAGTAAATGTTATATGTTGTAAATTGAGTTTAGATCGCTTGTGGGAGTTGGAACATCTATTACAATGGTGAATGCGAGGTTTGAAGATGATTTGAGACATTAGATAGTTGGTGTTATATGAGCTTATGAAGGATTTAGTTGATTGTCACTGCGGTATTATGGAGGTGTTACTGTATGTGCATTGTGAGTTATTGGTTGCCTTGATCTATGGCTTTGGTCCAAGTGGGGGAGTCTGTTGCTGATAAGTTGATTGCGCCGCTAAGTGTCGTATCAGTTTTAGTTTGAGGTATACTGGCGAATCAATTGTGGCTTACATGGGGTTGAGATCGGGGATGACTCGAGTAATGGAAATTTTGGATACAGGTTGTAATGTACTCTATGGGTAAGTGGATTTTATTGAATGGTAGAGTTGTAATTGTAAAAGGTGTAGTGTGTGAAATATAGGAATTTGCTTGTTGCTTCGAGTGTGTGGACTACTTCCTAGGATGTTTGTGTGCAAATGGGGCTAGGTCGTTCGGTCTGTTTGATCAATGTAATTGAGATTTGCATAGAGTGGATTACTCTCGAGAATGGTTCTAATGGATTCAAGGTTATATGTAACAATTGAGGATCTTCAAGGTGTGTATTTGTCTAGAACTGAGATTTACGTTGGAGGGTGCCAAGACTTGTGGCATTTCTACGTTATCATGGATTTTACATATCAGTATCAGAAAAAAATGAAGGTAATGACTTTAGATTCATAGGAAGTCTCTTCAGGGTAAGTATTTTTGAATGTGGTACTTTTGGGGATATTTGAGAGAGTATTCAGCGGCTTACGAGCCTTAGACGGTATGGTGTTATGCTTGGGTCTCGTGTGGTGAGTCTAGGTTGAGAATTGCGGTATTATAGCAAGGAGAAGCATCAATTCGAAGGTAAGCCAGAAAGAACTTGGATAAATAGGACAACTTTGTAGTAGGTCAGATCAGTATGGTAAGGGATATGATTAGTTCTTTGGGTGTTAGTATCTACAGGTGTTTCTTAGTAATGCTCTTGGGTTTTGGTGACCTGCGTAGCTTGGTTGATTTGGAAGGATTCAGTCCTGACGGTTTGGTGTTGTACAAATGGGATTCAGATAGTTCCTGATAGTTTCTACCATGGTTAGAGATGCTTATTTTCTAGTGGCGTGAGGTACAAGTGATGTATAGTGATTTTCCTTCTAAATGGGATCAAATGGAAAGTTCTTGACTAGTTGGGTACGTAGTTACTTGTGGCTAGGAAGGGATCATGAAGTTCTCATATTTATCATAGGATGGCATGGCGTATCTTGTATGTTGTGTAGAGTTGAGATTTTCATATGTGAGGTCACCGTTCAGTTCTGGGAGAAAGGTAAAAAATTCTTAGGCAGCATTGGCAGTTTCAAATGACTAGGTAGATGATATCACTATTGGGTGGCTTGATGGGGGTATACATTTCAGAAAGGGAAATGTGTGGAGTTAAGGGTGCTTCATTGGTATTGCGACGCTCTCTTGTTGGATGGACTGCTGATATTCAAGGTTGCTTGGTGGCACAGAAGAATTATAGGGGTATCCCTTGTGGACTGATTGAGTATTAGGGATGTGCTATATATTCGAGCGGTGGAGTTGGGATCAGATATGGTAATTTGTGCGCTTCATAGACTTCAAGATTGAGAGTTCTCATAAACAAATTATTTTGTGGTTGTGGAATGTGAGGATGCGAGCAAAGTTAGTTAGATGTTAGTAAATGCCATGATTAAGCCATTGTGAACCTTCGGAGAGTTATCTATCTGTTGTGGGTGACCAGAGTTGATTTAAGGTTATTGGTAGGCCCAATATGGGTGTGTGTTCTGCACCGAGTCGGAATTGTTGACTCCGAATTGCTATTGTTGAGGGATGTACCATTCGATTATCATTGAGTTTATTCATATTCTGGAGTGATCTATGGGTTACCTTTCGGTGTTGCGAGAAGTGTTGATTGTTGGTTATATGCACATATGGTGCGGATCTATTTGGGCTGTATAGAGGGATTTGAGTAAGGTAAGTAATTGGGTATTGCGGGATTGAGACGTATTGGTTATTTTCTTTCTGATTCGTGTGGCATGGTATCGTATGATTCTCCCGTGATTATGGTAATGCACTTGAAGTAATTGATGTCGAATTACGCATGGTAGCAGAGTTATTTGGAGGTATGATCCTTGGTGTCAGATTTGTGTCTTTTGATTTTACGATGTGTGCCAGGCTCTTAGAATGGTGTTGTGATGGTAATTGTTAGTGGCAGGATAGTCCTCTCGTGTGAATTTTCCTATGATTTGAGTTCGTGGGATGTTTCTATTAAGTGCACGAGTTGCACATGTTATGGATTTGGATTGTATTGATGCGTCATGTCATCAGAGTGGTCGTGTTGAATGAGAAGAGGTCATTGGGCCTAGAACGAAAACTACCAGAGTTGACTACAGCATGGTTTGGAAGGATGATATCAAAAGTTGGCTTAGAAATATGCTATAGTTCCTATCGGAGAAAGTGGGAGCTCCATGACTAGCTGATCGGACGAATGATTGCTAGTTTCTACACGTTTCTTTCATCATCGACGATATATTAAAGTGTTAGAGCGAGGCATTGCTTGATAAGAGGTTATGTACCGGTATTGGGTTGTTTTGAGTAGCTATTGTGATTAGGATTTATCGCTATGAGTGTTTGAGTCATGCAGTATATTATGTGATTACAAATATGGCTTGATACAACGCGTTCAGACTTATTCAGTTCATAGTTATGGAATTTTGATCTTGTAAATTATTTTAGAAGTGGAAATTTGGTTATAAGGTTTATGGGTCAGGTTGAATTTCGAAATTTCAACTGTGTTGTGCTATTGGACTTATATGGGGTAGGGTGACGTGGGATCACCCCCGGGTATGTGCATGGTAGGTTACATGACAATTTTGGTGGTTTTTGGAACAACTTTGGGCACGTTCGAGGATGAACGTTTGTTTAAGAGGGGGAGAATATAACGACCCAGCCGGTCATTCTGTGAAATTAGCCCTGTTTTCCCTGTTTCTTCTTTATCATGTGTTATTTAGCTCATTTATGTGGTGTCAGATCGGTTGGTTCGGGTTCAGAGCGGTCGTGGTGAGGAATGAGACACTTAGTCTTTTAAGTTAGCTTAATAGTTGGAAAAGTCAACCAAAAGTTGACTTATAGGTAAACGACCTTGGAATGCAGTTTTTATGGCTCGGATAGCTTCGTTAGGTGATTTGGGACTTAGGAGTGTGTTTAGAATGTTTTCCGGAGGTCCGGAGTTGAATTTGGCTTGAATTGGCGAAATTGAGTTTTTGGCGATTTTCGGTCGACAGTGGAAAATTAGCTATCGGGGTCGGAATGGAATTCTGGAAGTTGGAACAGGTTTGTAGTGTCATTTTGGATGTGTGTGAAAATTTTCAGGTCATTCGGACGTGGTTTGGGTGGTTTCAACATCGTTGGCGAATTTCGGAAGTTTAGAAATTCTTAGGCTTGAATCATGGGTTGATTTGGTGTTTCGATGTTATTTTGGGTGTTCTGAGGGTTCAACTAGGTTCGGGCGATCATTTATGATTTGTAGGTATCATTGGTTGAGGTCCCGAGGGCCTAGGGGTGAGTTCGGATGGTTGTTGAATTGATTTTTGTCACTTAAGGCTACTGGTGTGATTTTGCTGGTGTGGCCGCAGGATCAATGGGCGCATGTGCGGAGAATGTGCCGCAGGAGAGGAAAATGGAGGCTTGGGCAGCTTCCACAGACGCGAAAGAATTGCACCTGCGAACCCGCATGTGCGAATGGTAAACCGCAGATGCGGAAAATGGGATCTTAAGTGGAAATCACAGATACGCACCTGGGACCGAGGTGCGAGTCCACAGGTGCGAGCAAGTGACCTCAGGTGTGGAACCCCTGGGCAGAGCATATAAATGCGTGCCTTCACGAATTTTAGGCATTTTTCATCATATTTTCATACGGGTTGAGGCTTTTGGGAGCAAATTGAAGAGGGATTTCAAGGGATTTTCGTGGAGGTAAGATTTTTGGACATAAAACTCATTTCAATAGTGTTATTTGACTGATTAGAGGTGGAACTTATGGAAATTAGTGACTAAATTTGGGGGTTTAGGGTCTAAGAATTGGAGACTTAAATTAAGGAATTGAGGGGTCGTTTGTGGTTGGATTTTGATGTATTTAGTATGTACGAACTCGTGAGAGTGTAAGGATTCTAATTTTGTGATTTTTATCGGAATCCGAGATGTGGCCCCAAGGGTCGGGTTTGGCCAATTTCAGAATTTTTGATGTAATTTGGTTATTTCGAGTAGGCTTTGTTCCTTTAGCGTATTTTGATGATATGAATCTGATTTTGAATAGATTCGGGACGAATTGAGGCCGAGTCAAGTGGAAAGGGCATCACAGAGTAGATTTTCATCCGGTTTGAGGTAAGTAATGACTGTAAATCTTGTCCTGAGGGTATGAAACCCCAGACTTCGCATTGTATCGCTATTTTGGAGTGGACACATACTAGATGACGTGTGTGTGGCGTGCACTGTTGGGGGATTTTGACCTGGTCCATCACGTAGAAACTATCAAGTTGCGTATTTGATTATAAATCATATGATATTTCATGTTTTAAAGATTTGTACTATTTTTTGGGCTGAATGCCGTATTTGGGCCCCGTGCCAAGTTTTTCGACCCCTTTGGGGTTTCTACTGTTATTCCTCACTGTGTTGACTTATGATTTACCCTCAGTCATATTTTGTTTAACTGACTTCAAAACTAAGTCTTATTTACACTATTTTGAGGTATAAAATGATATTTTGGGTCTAGTACCCCGTTTTACTGATAGTCCGAGTGGATTTTTGAGAGGTTTCGGACTGAGTGAGGCCGAGGGCCAATGTTGTGAGGATATTATGGGATCGGGCTGTGCGCTGCAACATGTTATACTATTTATGATGACTGAGTGAGGCCGAGGGCCTGATTTATGAGGATATGATATGGGATCGGGCTGCATGCGCAACATGATATTGATAGGCCAAGTGCCAAAGTGATTGATGCCATGATTTGGCTTGTTATAACGCTTGAGCTGAATGAGCCCTTCCAGAGTCTATAAACCCCCAGTAAGCGCAATACCTACTGAGTGCGAGTGTCGAGTGATTGGGGGGCATGAGTGACTGTGAGGTTGCCAGAGGGGCTGAGGCCGAGTGATTGTGAGGCATGTTGAGTGACTGATTCTGAGTGATGATATGCTAGAGGGACGGTTTATGCTACATGTTTTTGCCCGAGAGGCTATTTATGATTTATATCATTTATGTACTAAATTATCTTGATTTCAATGGAAACTGTTGAAAAGTACATTTTTTTTGGGATTTTTATGGAAATCGACATTCAAGTGTTCCAAACTATTGTATATGTGATTTTGAAAGAATATTTGTATGTACTGTGAATTGATGACTTGTTTTATGCGTTTTGTAGGTCTCAGACATTATTTACTTTCATTACTACAGAGTTGGCGTACTCACATTACTCCTTACACCTTATGTGCAAATTCAGGTGCTAGGGCAGAATGAGCTGGTTACCTACCTTAGGGATTTCTCGGAGATTAGCGAGGTAGCTGCACGCGTTCGCAACCCTGCTTTCTTCCTCTTGTTATTATAAAGCTCATGTTCCAGACTTGTATATTTTTGATATATGCTCATGACCAGTGACTCCGGGATCTTGGGGTTGTCTTTAAATTCGGCGTGGCTTTATTCTTTTTAAAAATGATTAAACGAAACCTTTATGAATTATCAGTTTAGTAATGATATAAACGAAAGATTATTTACGTTTTAAATGTTAATTTGGCTGGCCTAGTTCCACGAAAGGCGCCATCACGACTTGTTTAGATTTGGGGTCGTGACAATTACTCACTATTTAATTTGAACCAATATACCAAACTTTTCTTAAGAAATAAAATTTATTGCAAATTCAAGAAGTCCATCTGACCGTAAAAATTTCATGGGGCACCCTATTTGGTCGCCCCTTTATAACATGTAGCCGCATTTTTTTTTATGTTTTCATCTGTACCAGTTTTTTTGTTAAAATCCTTTTAAAAAGACAATTTTGCCCTTTTTATTGAAAAACTACTTTCTTTTCAAGTAAACCCCAATCCTCTACTGTATCTGTCTCTCTCTCCCGTTCTTTGAGCTATCTCTGAAATCTAACGGTTTTCGTCACTCTTTTTGATTTTTCAATTGTTTGTTCCCCAACAATATTATGTATAATCACAGGTACATTGCATTAACTTTCTGGGTTTTATTTTAGTATTAATTTTTATGATTTAATTTCTAATTTTTGTTTTGATAGTCATGTTAGTTGAATCGATAGTTTCTTAGGGTTTACTTTGATTAGTGCATTAGTTTTACTTTTATGATTGTATTTTTAGTTTTTTTGAATGTGTGTTTGTATTTTTGATGAAAATTCTATAAATTCTTCAGTGATTTTTGGAGACGTCTAAATTTTTAAAAATTTTCAGAGTTAAATAGATGATACTATCAAGGGTACCTTAATTTTAGGAGATGAAGTTTTGTTTTGTGTTTTGTGTTTTTTGTTATATTTTTTTTATGAACTTAGCATTATTTTTGGAGTTCAATTTGTGTTTGCTGAAGTTTATAATAATTTAAGGATACCTTAATTTTGGGAGCTGAAGTTTTTATTTTTTGTGTTTAATTATTGGAGTTAAATTTGTGCTTTGCTGAAATTTTTATTTTGTAATTGGTGAACTTCTGTATTTTAGGCGGTGATGTGTTGTTTTTTTTGGTGAACTTCAGCATTTAGTAGCTGAAGTTTTTGTTTTATATTTGCTGAACATTATCCTTCTTAGAGCTGATGTTTTTAACTGATTTTTTTGATAATATTTTGACGTTAAATTTGTGTTTTGCTGAAGTTTTTGTTTTGCAACTGGTGAACTTCAGCATTTTAGGAGGTGACGTGTTGTTTTGTTTTGGTGAATTTTAGCATTTAGTAGCTGAAGTTTTTGTTTTATATTTGCTGAACTTCAGCCTTCTTAGAGCTGAACTTTTTAACTAATTTTTTTGATAATGTTCTGACGTTAAATTTGTGTTTTGCTGAAGTTTTTGTTTTGCAACTGGTGAACTTCAGCATTTTAGGAGGTGACATGTTGTTTTGTTTTGATGAACTTCAGCATTTAGTAGCTGCAGTTTTTGTTTTATATTTGCTGAACTTCAGCCTTCTTAGACTAAAGTTTTTAACTAATTTTTTTTTGATAATGTTCTGACGTTATTATTGCTATCTTTTACTTTTTTGAACAAATGGCATCTACGAAATCCACATCAGCTACAAATCCTAAAGCACCTAAAGATCCTAAAGCACCGAAACAATGTAGAATATCCAAAGGTCCTTCAGTCCCTGTTCATCCACGTACAAGACTAGGGGATAAATATTATGAGTTTCAAGATTGGTTTAACTGTCGTTCTTACTGGAAGGGGAACCACGTTTTGAAGAGTTTAATCGCAACTTTCTTGACTACTGCACAACAAGATAAGCTTAAGAATGGTAAATTTCAGTATATTATCGCTATGGAGAATTTCAAATGCAGCATGAAGTTGGTTCATTGTTTGTGTGTTTCTCGAATATTCACCAATGATTGAGACTCCATTAGTTTCAACATTTTTGGCCATGATATATTGTTCACCCTTGAAGACTTTCACATTATGTATGGTTTGAGGATCACAACACATAATGTTGAAAAACCATGTAAACGAGAGAGCAAGATTCTGAAGCGCTATTTTGGCAAGTCTAAGGTGTGACCTTGAAGGACATTCGAGATTTTATGTCCTAGAATGAAATTCAAAAGCATGATGTGAATTTCAAACATGTATGTGAGAGCGATGAAGATGCTGTGAAACTTATGGAAATTCTTGTTGTGGAGTCTATTTTGTTTGGAAAAAAGAATGAATCAACTGTGCTGGAGGACTATGCAGCTATTGTCGAAGATGATAATGCATGTGTTGATTATCCTTGGGGTAATGTGTCTTATGAGAAGCTCATTACCTTAATGAAACATGCATTGGACAACCAGGAAAAAGATCATTCAACTGAGTATACTGTTGGTGGATTTCCATATCCGTTATGTGTTTGGTTCTATGAGCACTTCCCAGATATTCGGAAGAAGTATTTAAGAGAGGACGAGTACCTTGATTCCCCTCAGGTCCCCAGGATGTTACATTATGTGTGTGTGGGAGAGGCTAAATATAAAAAACTTCATGAGGATTACTTCAGTAATCATGGTGTAAGTGAATTTTTTTTTATTTTTGTAATTGTTTTAATATGTTGGCGTATTAGTTTTATTTATATTCATAATATATTTTTTTTGTATTAAACATAAATATCAGACGTTTAGGGTATTGGATATAATTTCTAGAGAAGAGAAATTGAATTCAATGCCTTTAATTGGACAATCACCATGCAGCCAGATTCGTTCAAAGGTACTTAATGTGGTTCCTTCCATTTGTGAATCACCACGTAGTCGGAGTCGATCAAAAGAAGACAATTGAACTTCTATAATTGATGAATCACCTCGTACACAAAGTCGTTCTAACCGTTCTACAACGGCGTTTGACAATGAATTAGTCAATACAATATGTTCTGTAAGTTTTGAGATGATGTTTTTTTGTTTTTGTGTTCTTGTAAAACTACAACATGTTTTTAACTGAAGTTTTAGTTCTGTTTGTGATGAACTTCAGCATTCTAGTAGCTGAAGTTGTGTTCTATATTTGCTAAACTTCAGCAATTTTTTATACCTGAAGTTTTGTTTTGTATCTCTATACTAGAGGGTAATGATGGAGGTTAAAAGGCATGCAGAAGAAGAAAGACGCATGATCGCTAAAGAAGTTGTCGAGCAGTTTAAACTGGATGAGCGATCTGCTATTGTGGATGCGGTTTTGGTGAAAGTCTAGGTAAGCTAATTTGTTGAGAAGTCTTTTTTTTTTTTTCTGCTAATGTTATTCAGATTAATCATTGTTAGTAATTTTTTTCCAGGAATATTTTGATGAGAAGTTTGAGAATTTGTTTAAGATTGTCGACAAATCAAATGGAATGGACTATGGCGATTTTGATTTGATGAAGTATCGACAATATGATAGGATGAAAGACTCGTTCGAACATCTATCAGATATTAATGCTGCTCATGATGTAGTGCATGAAAATGTTACACGTCAGGAAGCGACTCTTCAAGGAGATCAATGTGTTGAACAATAATTTAACAACGAACGTCCCAGTGTTGATAGACTGAGCAAAGATGTAAATGATGAACATTTATAACCTGTGAATGTAGGAAGCAAGAA
Organism: Nicotiana paniculata; assembly: GCA_005239505.1. Taxonomy (NCBI): domain Eukaryota; kingdom Viridiplantae; phylum Streptophyta; class Magnoliopsida; order Solanales; family Solanaceae; genus Nicotiana; species Nicotiana paniculata. The sequence continues at coordinate 116,692 of MDKI01237075.1, forward strand.
AGGTGTAGATGATCAACTTGTTGATAATGAAGAACATGCACCAAGTTGTGCTTTGGGCAGTGATATTGCAAAAGGCAATTTGATTGGCGATGGAGATCATGCACCTTTTGGTACTGAAGAACCGACATCGAGTGATGTGTGTACCACTATTGGGAGAGGCGATCGGTTTGCAAACTCAATAGCTATTTTCAATGAAATTTTAGGTGTAGAGACACAGGAAATTTACACTACAGGCATAAAATTTTTCTCTCTCTCTCTCTCTCTCTCTCTCTCTATATATATATATATATATATATATATATATATATATATATATATATATATATATATATATATGGTCATTGATTCATCCCCCCTCTTTATGAATATGCAGTGGAAGATGATAATAGTTGTGCTTCAATTGATAAAACTCAATAACTCTCTAATGATGCTGAATTGAATGAAGATAGAGTTGAGAAAATCCTTCTAGAGAATACTCCAATGCTCCTTGATGTTGCTAGACAATTGAATGAACCTGGAGCTACTGATATCGGCAAAGGCATGCAGACTGGTAAAACCACAGTGGAAGACAAACGTCAAGGTATTCTATAGATCACAAATTTATTACGTTTGATCCAAGTATATTTTTTACAGTTTGAAATTTTGCATACTTTATTTTTTTAAAATGTTTTTTTGATGATTATTCAGAAGGATTCAATGCAGCTCAAAAAGAAATTGGTGAGTTATTCGGCTATATGAAAAAGGAGAAATACATCTATTCACACCTATTGACTCACAGACATGTGTGAAGTGTGTTTGTATTATTTTATAAAATTTAGTCAGTAGTATTTTGTGTGTGTATATATATATATATATATATCTATATATATATATATATATATATATATATATATATATATATATATATATATATATATATATATATATATATAATTTCATGAAGATATAATTTTCTGCAGTTCGATTACACCATCTGTATCAGTTGTATTTATGTAAATATTTTCCTTGCTTTTGCAGATATCATCTGATTCATCACAACTTCTTCCAAATCCTAAGAGAAGGAAGGTTTCCATTTATTCGGTCACATGAACAGAGAGTGTCCCCGTCTAGTGGGAGGTCCCGCTCCGCAGAGCAGTCAATCTTTGTCATCAACATCAGTTCCTCCACCAACAACCAGCCAGCTAGGGGTGGAGCACAGTCAACTATGGGTCACCCGAGAGGGGGAGGCAGATCAAGGGGTGTCCAATACCGTTTCGCTGACTTCATGCCAGACCATATGACATTGCTTCAGATGTTGTGATTACATGTATTGTTTCAGTTTGCCACCGAGATGCCTTGGTATTATTTGACCCTAGTTCCACCTATTCATAGGTTTCCTCATATTTTTCTCATTTTCAGGATATGCCCCATGAGTTTTTAGTTTCATCTGTTCATGTATCTAATCCTGTGGGCGATACTATTATTGTGGACCGTGTGTATCGGTCATATGTGGTGACTGTTGGGGGTCTGGAGACCCGAGTGGATCTTTTGGTGCTCAGTATGGTTGAATTTGGTGTTATATTAGGTATGGATTGGTTATCCCCATGTCATGCGGTTCTAGATTGTCACACTAAGAATACGTACTTAGTAGGGTGATTTCATATTTGAAGGCTTAGCGCATGGTTGAGAAGGGTTGTTTATCCTATATGGCTTACGTGAGGGATTTTAGTGTAGAGAATCCTACCATTGATTCTGTTCCGGTGGTACGTGATTTTCCGGATGTGTTTCCTACAGACCTGCCGGGCATGCTGCCCGACATGGATATTGAATTTGGTATTAATTTGGTGCCAGGCACTCAGCCCATTTATATTCCACCGTATCGTATGGCACTGGCGAAGTTGAAGGAGTTGAAAGAACAACTTCTGGAACTCCTTGATAAGGGGTTTACTCGGCCGAGTGTATCATCTTGGGGTGCACCGATTTTATTTGTGAATAAGAAGGATGGTTCCATGAGGATGTGAGTTGATTACAGGAAGTTGAACAAGGTCACAGTCAAAAACAAGTATCCTTTTCCTCATATTGGTTATTTGTTTGACCAGCTTCACGACCTCGAAATCTAGTATCGCAGCCACACCGTTCTCACTGGTTTATGGGGCCAAAGCCTTAATACCAGTTGAAGTTAGAGAACCAAGACTTACGTTCCAATATGTGAAAGAGGAGTCAAATGGCAAGGCCATGATCACAAGCTTGGAACTATTGGATGAAAGGCGAGAGGCCTTCTTGGTCCAGTTGGCCACCCAGAAACAGTGAATAGAAATATACTACAACCGAAGATCCAACCTCCACCACTTTAATATCGGGGAATTGGTGTTAAGGAAAGTAACATTACACACATGGAACCCGAACGAGGGGAATATGGGACCGAACTGGGAAGGACCATATCGAGTTATCGTATACGGGAAGGACCATACAGATTTGGGACAAAACTGGGAAGATGTTCCGCCTTGCTATTACGAATTTTTTGCTTCTTCAATTCCGAATCCTAGAGCCCACAGACTACCTCTACTCGGGGACTATCGAGCCTAGGGGCTAACCCTGCTCGGGGACTATCAAGACCAGAGGCTACTCTTTTTCGAGGACTGCCGCCCGAAGAAAATTCGAATAATTCAGGCTAATGAATCTCGGAAATATTATACCTATTAGGCGGTGCCCAAAAATAAAAGGCTACGGCTGCCCTAAAAATGGCTTGGAGACGTCTGATGTTGGTAATCAAAATGTAAGGTCCTTACAAAAACTCGAAATCTACTAAAAGGTTACGCTCGGCAAACGTATCGTCTAAAAACACTTAAGCCTCTTGAGAACCTCCGGTCGCGCCAAGATTCTGAAGCCACGGGCAAACAATGTTGCATCAAAGTCAGGCTTGCTCAAACTCCCGAAAATTAATGCCTCGGAACTAAATCTGATTCTATGCTAAATCACCCAAAACAATACACGAATAAAAGATGCTGAATTCGGATTTGACCCCGACTCTTAATTGGGTTACTATAAGTGCAAACGACTGTTTCATACCTTTTTAGAGGTGTGCATTTGGATTCGATCAATCATCTGCACCCGGAACTCCTTCACTTGACTTTTCAGGCCTCGTCAAGCATGAAATCGGTATAGGAGGGTGTCTCGATGATATCAATCACCCAGGTCACCTCCTTCAGAACAAGAACACCTTTTTGGTAGGTCACAATTTCCGTCTCCACTTCGGCCTCTTGAATCAGAAGGGGATCGGCCTCGTGGATCCTTTCCTTGATTGTCGTCTTCTCCTTGGTAGGGGTCGATCCATGGGCGACAAAGATATTGTCCTCTTTGGGCTCATCCCTAAGCCAGCGAAGGAAGTCAGAATCAGGTACCCTAGACATAGTATTCTTCTTGGGCTTACGAGCCCGATGAGTGACACCAGTGATATCCCAACTTCAAGTTATGTTCATTTTCGCTGGGTAGTACAGAAGGGACTGGTTCAGAAGGTAATTCAGTTGTTGTTGGTGGTGGTGGTGAAGAGAGACAACAACATCGTGAACAACAGGGAGTTGGTCAAGTATGTGCCACCATGGCTGTGGATTTTCCCCCTGCTGCTGAACCATAGTAGTCAGTTGTGACGGAACAACAGGGAGTTGGTCAAGTATGTGCCACCATGGCTGTGGATTTTCCCCCTGCTGCTGAACCATAGTAGTCAGTTGTGACGGAACAACAGGGAGTTGGTCAAGTATGTGCCACCATGGCTTGGATTTTCCCTTGCTGCTGAACCGCAGTAGTTAGTTATGACGGAACAGCAGGAAGAGCAAGCAAAAGGAAAACCATATAAAAAAGGGAAAAGGATTCGTATGGAGAGAATTTGGTTGAAATCTCCTTACGTTGTTCCTAAACAAAAGCGAAAGGGGCAAGATTGGAAAGAAGGAGAGACTACACGAATGTGTCCCTTCCATTATGTTAATAAAGACAATGGATTGATGGAAAGATTTATCGACAGGTTGAAGACGGATGCAGTGAATATAATTCCAAGCCATTCAGATTAGCTGGAATTTATATTCCAAAGTCATTCTTTACCGAGCTTGTGGATCGTAAGTCTGATCTTTCGGATGAAGTAAGTTATTAAGTTTGTTTTTTGAATTGGTTTTGCAACTGTATTTCCCAAAACCTCAGCTTATTTTTATAGTAAAGTTTTTGTACTGTAATTTGGTAAACTTCAGCTTATTTTTATAGTAAAACTGCTGAAGTTGTTTAGCTTATATACTAAAAATTCAGCCTAAAGTTGCTGAAGTTTTGACATGCAGTCTTTAGTTTTTTTCTAAACTTTTAAATCAAACATGCTGCAGTTTTTTAGATTATTTCCTAACACTTCAAACTGAATATGCTTAAGTTTTTTTCATGCAGTATGTAGTTTTGTAATGCGTTTTTTCTAGATTTCATACTTATACATGGTGAAGTTTTTTATTTCACATATTTTCTTTTGTTGTTGCTCAATTGCAGCATATTGATGTGGGCGTATATTTATTGCACAAAAATATTGCTATCACCTTCCAAGTTATCTGTCACGACCTAAATTCCCAATCCACGGGATCGTGATGGCGCCTAACGCTACACTTGCTAGGAAAGCCAATCTTAGAACTTAACTAACCATTTTCTTTTAACAATTTGCTTAAATACAATAGAACAATTCATAAAGAGAAGGAAATATACTTTCTAATAAATGTAATCAGGAATAATATTCGATATGATTAAACAAACCACGAACTAAAACCAACTATTTAACTACCCAGAGTCTGGTTTCATAATTCACGAACTACTAAAAAATACTACAAATAATTGGGCTGAAATAAATGTATCATTGTTTTGAATGAAATAAAACAATATCTAAATAATAAAGGGAAAACTCCAGGAATCTGTGGATGCCAGCAGATCTATCTCGTGTCTCCGTGCGAATAATGCCAGCTACTACTTTCACCTAACTCTGGCCGGCACCTGGATCTGCACAAGAAGTGCAGAGTGTAGTATCAGTACTACTGACCCATGTATTGAGTAAGTGCCGAGCCTAACCTCGACGAAGTATTGACGAGGCTACTGCGGGGTGTTAACAATATAACATGTGAAAAATATATATAATAAAGAAAGAAAGAAATAATAACAATAACAAAACACTCAGATAAATCTTGTTAGATATCAACTGTAACCAACTCCTCAAAATTTCCAAATTTCAATTTAAATCACAATAAAAATATCAGAGTATGAAAACCTTTTTCATAAAACCGGAGTTTTCCAAATACTTAATTTTGAAAATCAATAAAACATAAATATTCACCCTTATGGCTCCTTGCTGCGGCGTGCAACCCGCTCCCACCTGTCCACCCTTATTGCTCCTCCCTATATATATCACCCTTATTTCTCCTGTTGCGGCATGCAACCCGATCCCACCTATCCACCCTTATCACTCCTTGTTGCGGCGTGCAACCCGCTCCCACGAGACATATCATATCAGTTTATTTATGAAATTTTTCACAATTCAGGCCAAGCCTTTCACAACATTTTTTTATCAACAATTGTAAACAGAAGCTGTAAAACGCATAAACTTCATCAGTTATCATTTCACAACGAAACCAACCGGAAATTATATACAAATCGTAACAATGACATCGAGCTCAATCCTTATGTAACGTAACAAAATCAAGAGAACAACCAATACTTCCAAAATTCTCGAATCAATACTTAACAATAAGTTAACGAATCCAAATAGACATATAAGCATGATGATCGTGAAACAATTAAGTCCGGACGCAAATAATTGGAAACGGGGAAGGGACCGTGTTCAAAAATAACTTAGTGGTGCATAGATACTCGTCACCTCACCTATACACCAAACACATGCAAATTCACATATCATTTAAGTGGGGATTTCTATTCCCTCAAGTCAAGGTTAAACCAAGTACTTACCTCGATCTAACAAGCACTTCACTGCTCTAGCACTGCCTTTCCTTTAGAATTTGCTTCTAACCCGCTCGAATCTAATAATAATTTGTTCAATGTTATCAATCATAGCCTAAAGGAATCATATTTATTGAAAATCAATGGTCTTCCTAAGTTTTCCTATTCAAACTCAAAAATCGACCCCTGACCCGCTTGGTCTAAACTTGAGGTTAGGACCAAAACCCGTTTACCCAATCTTCCCCGAGCCCGGATATACAATTGGTATTGGAATCCGATCTCAATTCGAGGTCCAATTCCCCAAAATTTGAAATTTCTAAGTTCTACCCAAAAACCAAATTTTTACCATGAAAACTCTATATTTTTGGTTGTAATCTTGTTAAAAGTTGTTAGGAATTGAAAGAGATTAGTTAGAGATCACTCACCAATGGCTTGGAGAAGTTTGGGTCTTTGAAAAATCGCCGATGGAGGTTTAGGATTTTAGAAAATTGGAAAAGAATGCAAAATTCCATCAAAAAGATGATATAACAGGCCGCAGGTCTCGATCTGGGGTTCGCATTTGCGGACCCTGGGCTTTCCGGAGAGAGATCGCAAATGTAAGACCTTGCATTTACAAACAGGGCCCTTCACATTTGCGACCCTAGGATCTCACATTTGCGAGATCTGAGGTTGGCCATTGGCTTCGCATTTGCGAAGCCCGACCTTGCATTTGCGAGATCTGAGGCCTGCACACCAGATGTTCAGCTGTTGGGGTATTTTTCTAAGTCTAGACACTCCGTAGCCTACCTGAAACTCACCTGAGCCTTTGTGGCTCAAAACCAAACATGCACATAAGTCTGAAAACATCTTATGGACTTGTTCGTGCAATCAAATCATCAAAATATACAGATTTAGCCTCAAAACTCAAGATTTCCTCAAGAACACTCAAATTCCTAACTTTACAACCGGATGTCCGAATTACATCAAATCAACTCCGATTCTCATGAAACTATACAAATAGGGCTTACATAATATAAAAAATTTGTTCCGGGCTACGAAACCAAAATAAGGGCCCGATATCATATATTTCACATATTATTTCACTTCTTTATTTCTTGAATTAACTAGAAGAACAATTTTTTTTTTCAAAAATTGTTTTCTAAGGCTTGGGACCTCGGAATTCATTTCCGGGCATACGCCCAAGTCCCATATTTTATTCCGGACCTCTTGGGATCGTCAGAACACATATTCGGGTCCATTTACTCAAAATGTTGACCAAAGTCAACTATAATGAAATTTTGACTCTAGAAATTACTATTTCTCATATTTTCACATAAAAGCTTTCCGGTTTCACGCCCGGACTACACACACAAATTGAGGTATTTAAGATTAACCTTTTTATGGCTAGTAAGCTTAGAACGGAGTCTAAATTCCTAAAATGACTCCTTGGGTCATCACAATCTCCACCTCTAAAACAAACGTTCATCCTCGAACGGACATAGAAAATTACCTGAATTGTCTCCCACTTCCAACAACAAAGTCCATAGTGATACGCTCCCACTTCCACTCGAGAATCTCTATCTGCTGAAGAAAACCACCGGGTCTCTGATCCTCATACTTTACCTGCTGGCAATTTAAGTAACAAGCCACATAAGCTATAATGTCCTTTTTCATCCTTCTCCACCAATAATACTGCCTCAAATCCTGGTACATTTTGGCTGCACCTGGGTGAATCGAATACTTAGAAATGTGAGCCTCCTCAAGGATCAACTCACGAAGGCCGTCAACATTAGGTACATATATACGACCCTGCATCCTCAAAGCACCGTCATCTCTAACTGTAACCTGCTTGGCACCACTGTGCTGAAATGTGTCCCTAAGAACCATCAAATGCGGGTCATCATCCTTCCGCTCCCGGATACGCTCAGTTAGAGAAGATCGAGCGACTGTACAAGCTAGAACACTATTGGGCGAAATATTCAACCTCACGAACTGATTAGCGCACGTTTGAATGTCTGAAGCTAACGGTCTCTCACCGACTGGAATATACACAAGGCTACCCATACTCACCGCCTTGCTACTCAATGCATCGGCCACCACGTTGGCCTTTCCCGGATGATACAATATAGTGACGTCATAATCTTTCAATAACTCTAACCATCTCCTTTGCCTCAAATTAAGATCCTTTTGCTTGAACAAGTACTGGAGGCTACCATGATCCGTGTAAACCTCACATGGCACGCTATAAAGATAGTGCCTCCATATTTTCAATGCATGAACACTGGTTGCCAACTCTAAGTCATGTGCAGGATAATTCTTCTCATGAATCTTTAACTTTCGAGATGCATATTCTATCACCCTGCCCTCTGGAATCAATACCGCTCCCAACCCAACACGGGAAGCATCACAATATACTGTGAAAGATCCTGAACTTGATGGTAACACCAATACCAGCGCTGAAGTCAAAAGCTGTCTTGAGCTTTTGAAAGCTCGCCTCACACTCGTCCGACCATTTAAATGGAACAACCTTTTGGTTAAATATGATCTTAATAGTTTCTCATTATCAATTGCAGTATCATCAAATAACTTCACGTTAAAAATAATCTCCTTTCAAACCTTCACAATACTGAAAACGAGATGCCACACATGAAGAACTCATAAGTATCTACCTGAATTAACGTGTTTCATTTAATGCCATATGGGCGAGCACCTACCTTGTAGGTTAAAGATTAATAATTATAACACAGATTTGGAAAATTATGCTGAGATAAATTTTATATAAATATTTTCAAATAAACCTAACAGGCATCACCCCTATTAGTACTATGGTACACATTTTTAATTTCACAAGCGAGGCTTTAAGCACAAGAATTTTCATCATAAGGACCTCGTCCTTATATAACTTCCACTGCGGCTCGTAGCCCGATTTCAACATACCAAATCATATTAAAAAAAAAGTGAGGTTCTCACCCTCCGTTCTGAATCACAAGTAATATGCACATCATGCCAATCGAAACATTCCATTTTCTTTTTTTAAATGTTTTTCTTTAAACAAATTACAACACGTATTGATAGACATAGCTATCTCCATAGAATCTCCCAATACAAGTATTCACATAAGTAGATTTCAGGTTTACGAAGCTCACCCATGAGTGGAGCATACTAGGAGAACTTTCTTAGACACTCATAACCTAATCAAGTTAATGAATTTCCACTTTATAATAACTAGAAATTGTAATTGTAATGACACTATCTGATGTAGCGAACTCAGCTATACCATAGAAAATATATTAATAGGCTGGGTCTCCACCTCTAGGAATATGACCTCCGCCTTCGACATTCCAACCTCTTTTCCCCTAGCTTTTCATGTAAGTTGAGTTATAACTGCAATGGAGCACATAGCCTGAGTGCTCTGATGAAATATGACTCTCCCAAGTCTAGTTAATTTCTACCACTAGCCGAAATAAAGTACCAACCTGCCCTGAGTCGTAAAAAATTTTGAAATCATATTGAGTCCTTTAATGAGTATGTGAACTTGCTCTCTGGCCATATGAACCGAAGTAGGAGTATGACGGGCTAACTTATCGAACCTGATGGCATATTCTGACATCGTCATGTTGACCTAATGCAACCGTTCAAACCCTATGCGCCACGCAATATGGAGAATCCGAGAAACAAACTCTTTCAGTAGCGTTTATGAGAACTGAGTCAAGTAGTTGATGTTGCTATGGTTGGTCGTCCTCTTCGTAGGCTTGCCACAAACACCGGCGGCCAATTTATTCTTTACTATGTTGTCTCAACACTGCTGAGCTACCCCATTTATTCATATACTCTTCGTCATTCTTTGGGGTAACTCTCATCCCTATTGAAGCACAATTATCACAAAATTAGAGCTCTATACAGATAAATATTGGCACAAACCATATAGTCTACAAGCTCGTCAACTACTGCACTCCCTCCAAAGCACCCCAAAATTCGCAATCGTGACTTTCACGCTAAGTAGACCTTCCGTAGAGTTAAAGTTGTTTATATAACTCCCTTGGCATTGAGGTATAGGGTTATTAAGGAGGCAGACATACCGCAAGTCCCAGCTTTATCTCTTTTGAAATCTCAAGCCTTATACATTCTGGGCCAACACCGATATAACACATGATTCCGCAATCTATTCCTTGATAGTGGACTTCCCCACTTGGCAGGAAGTCACAGGTCACAACGTCTGATAATCCACAATGTTAAATTTCACAGTTCATATAAATCACCCTCGTTGCTTTCAACTTATCCCCATGTTCTGCAATACTTCATATCAGCGATTAAGAAAATCATGTGGGTCTTCAAAAGATGTACCACTGAAATGGAGTGGAATTAGCTTGATGAACCTGTCCAGTCTCCACAAAGCATCGAAAGTCATAGCTGTTCCATCAGCAATCGGGGTTGCCACAATTGTCTGAACTACCCCAACTAGGTTGGCTGCTGGGGTCTAGATCTGAAGAGTAGTCTGATTAGAAGTGTGGGTCGTAAGAGTCTTGACCCCTCCTCCAGCCTGAGATACGGCTGCTGCAATAGGGAGTGCGCCAGTCTGGGCTACACTCTCCATCAATCCCACTAATCGGACCAAAGCATTCTGAAGTACCGGGGTAGAAATGAACCCCTCTAGGAACTAAGCTAGTCTCGGTGGAACAGCCTGATATGGATCCCCCCATCAATCTCAATCTGGGGCTCCACAGCCGGGGCTGCAGTATGAGCAACAGGCTGAATCCTGCCCCTTCCTCGACCTCTGATGTGACCTCGGCCGCTGACTTGGCCTCGGCCTCTACCTCTAATAGGAGTTGCTGCTGCTGGAAGACCGGATTGTTGGTTAGCAGAAGAGGAAGCACGTGTTCTCGCCATTTGCGAGAGAATAGAAGAGTTCATTCAGTATTTTTCTGAGATATCAAGAATCGCACGACAAAGTAGAAATAAAAATGAGTTTGTTCCTAACTTCATAGCCTCTGAGAGATAAGTACAGAAGTCTCCGTACTGATCCTTCAGACTCTATCAAGCTTGTTCGTGAATTCTGAGAACTATACAACCTAGTGCTTTGATACCAACTTGTCAGGACCCAAATTCCCAATCCACGGGATCGTGATGACGCCTAACACCACATTTGCTAGGCAAGCGAATGTTAGAACTTAACTAACCACTTCCTTTTAAAAATTTGCTTAAACACAATAGAACAATTCATAAAGAGAAGGAAATCTAATACTTTCCAATAAATGTAATCAGGAATAATATTAAATATGATGAAACGAACCACGAACTAAAACCAACTATATAACTACCCAGAGTCTGGTGTCACAATTCACGAACTACTAAAGAATACTACAAATAATTAGGCTGAAAGAAATATATCTCTGTTTTGAATGAAATAAAACAATATCTAAATAATAAAGGGAAGACTCCAGGAATCTACGGAGGCCAACAGATCTACCTCGTGTCTCCGTGCGAATAATGTCAGCTACTACTTTCACCTAACTCTAGCCGGTACCTGGATCTGCACAAGAAGTGGAGAGTGTACTATCAGTACTATGACGACCCAAAGGGTCATCACCTATTTTATTACCCATCCCGTATTTCCGAGGCCTTGAAAACCTCATTTATATTGGCCTCGATTTGCGTGCGCAGTCCGGGCGCGTAGCCGGACAACTTATATATGAGATTATGTGAAAAATGCTAAGATTTGATATTAGAATGAATAAATTTGACTTCGGCCATCATTTTGGGTAAACGGACACGGACCCGTGATTTGACGGTCCCGGAGGGTCCTTAGGAAAATATGGGACTTGGGCGTATGCCCAGAATCGAATTCTGAGTTCCCAAGCCCGAGAAATGAATTTTTGAGTAAAATTGTTTTCTGAAAATATTTATGGAAATTGAATGTGAAATCTGAATAAAAAAAAATGGTATCGGGCCTGTATTTTGGTTCCGGTGCCCGGTACAGGTCTTATATATGTTTTAAGCATTTTCTGTAAATTTCGGTTGAAATCGAATTTTGTTTGATGTGTTTCAGACTTAAAAATGGAAAATTTGATGTTTTATGAAATTTGATGGAATTCATGGATTTCGAGGTTTGATTCATTTTATTTATGTTATATTGTCGATTTGATCGCACGGTTAAGTTCGTAGGATGTTGTTGAGTCAGTGCATGTGATGTTTTAGGAGCCCCAAGGGCTCAAGAGTGTTTGGAGGTGCCTCGGAGTGATTTTAAACTTAGAAAAGTTGCTGGTTTTGCTTCAGCTGTTGCAGGTCCCATTTGTTCTTCGCGATCGCGAAGCTTCTTCCGCGTTCGTGAAGCTTTAGGCTCTTCCTTCATCGCGTTCGCATTCATTCCCTCACGATCGCATAGGGTTATTTTACCCTGAGGGCTTAGCCACTTTTGCTCTTCGCATTCGCGTAGAGTTGACCGCGATCGCGTAGCCTTACCGGTCTCTTTCATCGCGTTCGCGTGATGTCCCACGTGTTCGCGTAAGTCAACTTCTGGACCCCAGTTTTCTTTAATCTTCGCGATCGCATCATCCCTTCTGCGATCGTGATGGTCTGTCCAGTCTACCCTTCGCGAACGCGACCTCCCTTCCGCGATCGCGAAGGGCAATTTTTCCTAGTGGTATATAAATATTTCTAGAACCAGTAGCTACGGGATTCACTTAGAAAGTACGAACTTCTTCTTCTCCAAGGCCCTTAGGCGTCCATTGAAGCCTTCCTTCACCAAAACTTCTTGGGTTAGTAAATTTTAACTCGTTTCCTTCATGTTTCATCCATATTTAATGAATTCCTAAGCCTAAAACATGTAAATTAGAGTAGAAAATCTGGAATTTGGGTAGAGTTAAGCCCTTTTGAATTTTCTTGATTTAGACCTCATTTTGGGGTCATATTTGAAAGAAAATTATATATTCGGGCTCGTGGGTGAATGGGTGACATGGTTTTGGTCCGAGCCTCGTGTTTGGGCCTTGCGGGCCCGGGGTCGAATTTTGGTATTTTTTGAAGAATGCTAGAAAATTGATAATTAGGCTATGTAATTGTATCATTGAATCCTTGTTGATGTACTCAAGTTGATTATGTCTAGATAATACCATTCTGGAGTCGAACTCTAAAGGAAAAGCGGTGTTAGAGGATTGATTGCTATACATTGGTGTCTAGCATGACCGTGAGTCTTTATATTGGGAATATTCTGATTTCGAGATAATTTCCATGCTTAATTGATGATTTCTATAAATTGTGAATTGAATAATGTAGAAATATGAGATAGTATGTCTTTGGAGCATTGGCTCAAATTGTGAATTGAATAATGAGGAAATATGAGATATTAAAACCTTTGGAGCATTGGCTCAAGTGATAGAATAAATCACGGAAATGAAAGTGAAATAAAGAGAAAGAGTTATTGAAATATACCCTTTCCGGATCATTGTTTCTTTTGATATTGATTGTCCCTTGCCGAGATTTAATTGTTGAACTATTGTTCCCTTGCCGGGATTTCTATTTCTATTCTGTTTGCTTCCTTGCCGTTGGTTTTGATTGTTGTTTGGGTGAGGAAGAGTGTTAAAGCACGAAGGGTGATGCCGTGCACTTGTCTTGGTGAGAATGAGAGTAAAACACGAAGGGTGATGCCGTGCATTGTTTGATATTGTCTCCCTTGCTGGGATGTTGAGATTTTTGTTGTTATTCCCTTGCCGGGATTTCTATTTCTATTCTGTTTACTTCATTGCTCTTGTTTGTGATTGTTGTTTGGGTGAGGAAGAGTGTTAAAGTACGAAGGGTGATGTCGTGCATTGTTTGATATTGTGAGGAAAGAGTGTAAAGCACGAAGGGTGATGCCGTGCCGTACGATGAACCATTCAGTACCATATTCATTGATTATACAGTGAGGGAAGAGAGTAAAAGCACGAAGGGTGATTCCGTGCCGTACGATGAACCATTCAGTACCATATTCATTGATTATACAGTGAGGGAAGAGAGTAAAAGCACGAAGGGTGATGTCGTGCAAGTTTGTGATTTCTTGTCCTTATTGATATGCTAGCTTTGATGTTCTTTTCCCTATTGAGATTTCCTATATGAGACTGTTATCTTACCACAACATATTTCCCATTCCTTTATTAATTGTTTTCTCCCTATATTTCTTATCCGTTGTATATATGTATATATATTTATTTGAACTGCACAGGTTTATTTTGTAGTCTGGTTCTAGCCTCGTCACTACTTCGCCGAGGTTAGGCCAGGCACTTACTCAGTACATGGGGTCGGTTGTAGTGATGCTACACCTGCACTTCTTTTATGTTGTGCAGATTACGTAGCTGGACCAGGAGGACATCATTAGTGGGAGTGTCTTACAGTTCATCATAGAGGCTTCAAGGTATACTCGCTAGCGTTCGTGGTCCTTGGCGTCTCTTTTATCCCCTTGTCTTCGATTCTGTCTTGTTTTTCTTTTAGTTTCGACGGAAGACATGTATTTCCTTTCAGACTTGTATTTATCACTCTTACACAGTTCGTGAGTTTGTGACTCCAGGTTTTGGGAAATTTTGCGTCGTTATATTGTGATTGTATCTACTTAGCTTAAACTGTATTTATTCCGCTGATTAAACTTCGAAGTGTTTTAGCTTATTCTGGAAAGTTGAGATTTTTATGCTAGTTTAGCTATATACGTTGGCTTGTCTAGCGGGTTCAATGTTAGACGCCATCACGGCCCGATGGTGGGATTTCGGGACGTGACAAGTTGGTATCAGAGCACTAGGTTACTTAGGTCTCACAACTCATAGACAGCTTGGTAGAGTCTGAGGGATCGGTACGGAGACGTCTGTACTTATCCCCTGGAGGCTGCAAAGTTAGGATGACTCCATATTTCTTCTCTCCTCTGTCGTGCACTACGAATTCTGAGTACTGATTGAGTTTCTATTCTATTCTCTTGCAGATGGCGAGGACGCGTGCTTCCCTTGGTTCCACCCAGCAGCTTGACACTCCGGCTAAAGCTCCTACTTGAGGTCGAGTACGAGGTCATGCTAGAGGCCGAGGCCGGGGCCGGGCTCAGCCTAGAGCAGAAGCCTTAGTGGAGGACCCTCAGGTCGAGTCTGACGAGGAGGTCCCAGTTCCGGCAGTCCCAGATGGACCAGCTCAGGTCTCAGAGGGTTTCATAGCTACCCCAGTGCTTCAGGACACCCTTGTTCGTCTAGTCGGACTCATGGAGAGTGTAGCACATGCGAGTCTTCTTCCTACAGAACCAGCCGTCTCTCAGGCTAGGGGAGGTTCCGAGACTCCTGCCGCCCGCGTGCCAGAGCAGCTAGCTCCACAGTTACAGACTCCGGCACCTCAGCCAGCCAGAGTAGCTCAGCCGGGTATTGCAGCACCAGTAGCAGAGGGAGAACCTATGTCAGTAGATGCTCTGTAGAGACTGGACTGGTTCACCAAGTTATTTACTGCTACTTACACTGGTTCACCATAAGAGGATCCCCAGGATTATTTGGACAGCTGCCACGAGGTTCTTCGGAACATGGGCATAGTGGAGTCCAACGGGGTTGACTTTGCTACTTTTCGGTTATCGGGCGCAGCCAAGAGTTGGTGGAGAGATTATTGCCTAGCTAGACCAGCTGGATCTACACCTTTGACTTGGACTTAGTTCTCATAGGTATTTCTGGGGAAGTTCCTTCCCATTACTCAGAAGGAGGATCTTCGGAGGCAGTTTGAGCGTCTCTAGCAGGGATCTATGTCAGTCACTCAGTATGAGACCAGATTCATCACTCTAGCCCGACATGCTCTTATGGTACTTCCCACTGATCGGGAGAGGGTTCGGAGATTTATTGAGGGATTGGCCAGGCTTATCAGACTTCAGATGGCTAGAGAGTCAGGTACATGCATATCGTTCCAGGATGCGGCCAATATGGCCAGGAGGATTGAGATGATTCTATCACAAGGTGGTTGTCAGGGGGATGACAAAAGGCCCCGTCATTTCGGTTGTTTCAGTGGAGCCTCATCTGGGGGCAGGGATTCTTCAGGTAGAGGTCATCCTCCCAGACCTTTTCATTCAGCTCTTCAAGTTTCCCATGGTACTTCGGGTGGTCGTGGTTATCACCCGCACTATTATGATCAGCAGCCTTACAGTGCACCACCAGCTCCCATCAGTGCACCGCCGCATCAGAGTTTTCAGGGTGGTCATTCAGGTCGACAGGGTCATATTCAGTTCCCTCAGCAGCCGAGGTCTTGTTACACTTGTGGTGATCCGGGTCACCTTGCTAGATTTTGCCCTCGAGCACCAGGTAGTTTGCAGCATCAGGGTTCTTGTGCCATGTTACAGGCACCAGGTGTTCCACAGCATGCCCAGCTAGCTAGAGGTGGGGGTAGAGGTGCTAGAGGTGGAGGTAGAGGTCATAGAGGTGGAGCTCAGGCTGCCAGAGGTGGAGGCCAGCCAGCAGCCGGCCGTCCCAGAGATGCTTCAATGCTATTTGACCGAGGGTCTACGTATTCGTATGTGTCCTCTTATTTTGCACCATACCTGGTCATGCCTAGTGATCCACTGAGTATTCCTGTTTATGTATCTACACAGTGGGCGATTCTATCATGGTCGATCGTGTCCATCGTTCTTGTGTTGTGGTGATTGGGGGTCTTGAGACCCGTGTTGATTTGTTGCTTTTGGGTATGGTTGACTTTGATGTTATATTGGGGATGGACTGGTTGTCCCCATTTCATGTCATCTTGGATTGTCATGCCAAGATGGTGACCTTAGCCTTGCCAGATTTTCCCCGTTTGGAGTGGAAAGGAACTCCTGGTCATTCTACCTGCAGTGTTATTTCGTACGTGAAGGCTCGGCGTATGGTCGAGAAGGGGTGTTTGGCTTATTTGGCTTATGTGCGCGATTCCAGTGTTGAGGTTCCCTCTATTGATTCGGTGCCCGTGGTTCATGAGTTTCCTGAGGTTTTCTCTTCAGACCTGCCGGGGATGCCACCCGACAGGGACATTGAGTTCTGCATTGATCTGGCTCCAGGCACCCAGCCCATTTCTATTCCGCCATATCGCATGGCCCTGCCAGAGTTGAAAGAGTTGAAGGATTAGTTGTAGGATTTGCTTGGGAAGGGTTTCATTAGACCCACTGTTTCCCCTTGGGGGTGCTCCAGTGTTGTTTGAGAAGAAAAATGATGGTTCAATGAGGATGTGCATTGATTATCGGCAATTGAACAAGGTTACAATCAAGAATAAGTATCCACTGCCGAGGATTGATGATTTGTTTGATCAGCTTCAAGGTGCCAAGTTATTTTCAAAGATAGACTTGAGATCTGGCTACCATCAGTTGAGGATTAGGGCATCCGATGTCCCTAAGACATCTTTCCGCACTCGGTACGGGCATTACGAGTTCTTAGTCATATCGTTCGGGTTGACGAATTCCCCAGCAACTTTTATGGATTTGATGAATCGAGTGTTCAGTCCTTGTTTAGACTCGTTCGTGATAGTTTTCATTGATGATATATTGATATACTCCCGCAGTCAGGAGGAGCACGAACAACATCTCAGAGTGGTTCTTCAGACTCTGAAGGATAGTCAGCTTTATGCAAAGTTTTCAAAGTGTGAGTCTGGTTGAGTTCAGTTGCATTCTTGGGTCATGTCATGTCAGCAGAGGGTATTCCGGTTGACTCGAAAAAGATTGAGGTAGTCAAGAACTGGCCTAGACCAGCATCAACTATAGAGAATCGGAGTTTCTTGGGATTAGCAGGCTATTATCGTCGGTTCGTGGAGGGGTTCTCATCTATTGCAGCCCCAATGACTAGGTTGACCCAGAAGGGTGCCCAGTTCAGATGGTCGGACGAGTGTGAGGCGAGCTTTCAGAGGCTCAAGACAGCTCTGACTACGGCACCGGTATTGGTTTTTCTCACAGGTTCAGGGCCTTATACAGTCTTTTGCGATGCTTCTCGTATTGGGCTTGGTGCAGTGTTGATGCGGGATGGCAAGGTCATTGCTTATGCTTCGAAGCAGTTGAAAATTCATGAAAATAACTACCGAGTACATGATTTAGAGTTGGCAGCCATTGTCTACGCATTAAAGATTTGGAGGCACTACCTGTATGGCGTGGCGTATGAGGTGTTCACGGATCATAAGAGTCTTCAGTACTTGTTCAAGAAAAAAGAGTTGAATTTGAGGCAGAGAAGATGGTTGGAGTTGTTGAAGGATTATGATATTACCATCTTATATCACCCGGGGAAGGCCAATGTGGTGGCCGATGCTTTGAGTAGGAACTCATCTAGTATGTGAAGTCTTGCTTTTATTCCGGTCAGTCAGAGGCCTCTTGCTTTGGATGTTCAGGCTTTGGCCAATCGATTTGTGAGGTTAGATATTTCTTAGCCTAGTCGAGTGTTGGCTTGTACGATCGCTCGTTCTTCATTATTGTAGCGTATCCGTGGTCAGCAATTTGATGATCCCCATTTTTGTGTCCTTAGAGACACGGTGCAGCGCGGAGGTGCCATGCAGGTGACCTTAGATAATGATGGTGTTTTGAGCTTGCAGGGGCAAGTTTGTGTTCCCAAGGTTGATGGGATTCGAGAGTTGATTTTAGAGGAGGCCCATAGTTCCCGGTACTCTATTCATCCGGGGGCCGCGAAGATGTATCAGGGTTTGCGGCAACATTATTGGTGGTGTACAATGAAGAAGGATATTGTGGCATATGTGGCGCGGTGTTTGAATTGTCAACAGGTTAAGTATGAGCATCAGAGGCCCGATGGCCTATTTCAGAGGATTGAGCTTCCCGAGTGGAAGTGGGAGAGGATCACTATGGACTTCGTTACCGGATTTCCGTTGACCCGAAATAAGTTTGATGCAGTGTGGGTCATTGTTGATAGGTTGACCAAGTCAGCGCATTTCATTCCTATGGTAGTCTCCTATTCATCCGAGAGCTGAGATCTATATCCGGGAGATTGTTCGCCTTCATGGTGTGTTGGTATCTATCATTTCAGACCGGGGCACGCAGTTTACCTCGTGTTTCTGGAGGGCAGTTCAACGAGAGTTAGGCACCCAGGTTGACTTGAGTACATCATTTCATCCTCAAACGGATGGGCAGTCCGAGCGGACTATTCAAATTTTGGAGGATATGCTCAGAGCTTGTGTTATCGACTTTGGAGGATCATGGGATCAGTTCTTGCCTTTAGCAGAGTTTGCCTACAACAACAGCTACCAGACGAGTATCCAGATGGCTCCTTACGAGGCTTTATGTGGTAGGCGGTGTCGATCTCCGGTTGGATGGTTTGAGTCGGGAGAGGCTCGGTTGTTAGGTACTGATTTGGTTCAGGAGGCCTTGGACAAGGTCAGGGTCATTTAGGATAGGCTTCGTACAGCTCAGTCCAGGAAAAAGAGTTATGCAGATCTCAAGGTTCGAGATGTGTCTTTCCTGGTTGGTGAGCGAGTATTGCTCCGAGTGTCGCCTATGAAGGGAGTGATGAGATTTGGAAAGAAGGGCAAGCTTAGCCCTAGATTCATTGGTCTGTTTGAGATTCTTGATCGAGTGGGAGAGGTGGATTATAGGCTTGCGTTGCCGCCTAGCTTATTAGCCGTGCATCCAGTCTTTCATGTGTCCATGCTTCAGAGGTATCACGGCGATCCAGCCCACGTATTAGATTTCAGCACTGTCCAGTTGGACAAGGACTTATCTTATGAGGAGGAGCCGGTAGCTATTCTAGACCGGTAGATTCGACAGTTGAGATCCAAGAGTTTCCCTTTTGTTCGTGTTCGGTGGGAAGGTCATCCTCCTGGGGCATCGACCTGGGAGTCCGAGTCCGATATGCGGAGTCGTTACCCTCATTTATTTTCCGACTCAGGTACTTCCTTCTTCTATCTGTTCGAGGATTAACGATTCTTTTAGAGGTGGAGAATGTGACGACCCAAAGGGTCATCACCTATTTTATTACCCATCCCGTACTTCCGAGGCCTTGAAAACCTCATTTGTATTGGCCTCAATTTGCGTGCACAGTCCGGGCGCGTAGCCGGACAACTTATATATGTGATTCTGTGAAAAATGCTAAGATTTGATATTAGAATGAATCAATTTGACTTTGATCAACATTTTGGGTAACGGACCCGAACCCTTGATTTGACGGTCCCGTAGGGTCCGTAGGAAATATGGGAGTTGGGCGTATGCCCGGAATCGAATTCCGAGGTCCCAAGCCCGAGAAATAAATTTTTGAGTAAAATTGTTTTCTGAAAATATTTATGGAAATTGAATGTGAAATCTGAATAGAACGTAATGGTATCGGGCCCGTATTTTGGTTCCGGCGCTCGGTACAGGTCTTATATATGTTTTAAGAACTTTCTGCAAAGTTTGGTTGAAATCGAATTTCGTTTGATGTGTTTCAGACTTAAAAATGGAAAATTTGATGTTTTATGAAATTTGATGGAATTCATGGATTTTGAGGTTTGATTCATTGTTTTTTATGTTATATTGGCGATTTGATCGCACGATTAAGTTCGTTGGATGTGGTTGAGTCAGTGCATGTGATTTTTTAGAAGCCCCGAGGGCTCAGGAGTGTTTCGGAGGTGCCTCGGAGTGATTTTGAACTTAGAAAAGTTGCTGGTTTTGCTTCAGTTGTTGCAGGTCCCGTTTGTTCTTCGCGATCGCGAAGCCTCTTCCGCATTCGCTAAGATTTAGGCTCCTCCTTCATCGCGTTCGCATTCATTCCCTCGCGATCGCGTAGGGTTATTTGATCCTGAGGGCTTAGCCTCTTTTCCTCTTCGTGTTCGCGTACAGTTGACTGCGATCGCGTAGCCTTACCGGTCTCCTTCATCGCGTTGATGTCCCACGCGTTTGCGTAAGTCAACTTCTAGACTCCAATTTTCTTTACTCTTCCCGATCGCATCATCCCTTCTGCGATCACGATGGTCTGTCCAGTCTACACTTCGCGAACGCGACCTCCCTTCCGCGATCGCGAAGGGCAATTTTGCCCAGTGGTATATTAATATTTCCAGAACCAGTAGCTACGGGATTCACTTAGAAAGTAACGAACTTCTTCTTCTCCAAGGCCCTTAGGCGTCCATTGAAGCCTTCCTTCACCAAAACTTCTTGGGTTAGTAAATTTTAACTCGTTTCCTTCATTTTTCATCCATATTTAATGAATTCCTAAGCCTAAAACATGCAAATTAGAGTAGAAAAATCTGGAATCTGGGTAGAGTTAAGCCCTTTTGATCTTTCTTGATTTAGACCTCGTTTTGGGGTCAAATTTGGAAGCAAATTATATATTCGGGCTCGTGGGTGAATGTGTGACATGGTTTTGGTCCGAGCCTCGTGTTTGGGCCTTGCGGGCCCGGGGTCGAATTTTGGTATTTTTTGGAGAATGCTAGAAAATGGATAACTAGGCTATGTAATTGAATCATTGAATCGTTATTGATGTACTCGAGTTGATTATGTCTAGATAATACCATTCTGGAGTTGAACTCTAAAGGAAAAGCGGTGTTAGAGGTTGATTGCTATACTTCGGACCCGAGGTAAGTGTTCGGTCTAACCTTAGCTTGAGGGAATAGGAGTTGAGTATAATTTGCTACTTGCTAATTGCCAAATATGATGTATAGGCATGGTGACGTGAATCTATACATTGGTGGCTAGCATGACCGTGAGTCTTTATATTGGGAATATTCTGATTTCGTGATAATTTCCATGCTTAATTGATGATTTCTATAAATTGTGAATTGAATAATGAAGAAATATGAGATAGTATGTCTATGGAGCATTGGCTCAAATTGTGAATTGAATAATGAAGAAATATGAGATAGTATGTCTTTGGAGCATTGGCTCAATTTGTGAATTGAATAATGAGGAAATATGAAATATTACATCCTTTGGAGCATTGGCTCAAGTGATAGAATAAATCACAGAAATGAAAGTGAAAGAAAGAGAAAGAGTTATCGAAATATACCCTTGACGGGTCATTATTTCTTTTGATAATTATTGTCCCTTGTCGGGATTTAATTGTTGAATTATTGTTCCCTTGCCGGGATTTCTATTTCTGTTCTGTTTGCTTCCTTTCCCTTGGTTTTGATTGTTGTTTGGGTGAGGAAGAGTGTTAAAGCACGAAGGGTGATGTCGTGCACTTGTCTTGGTGAGAATGGGAGTAAAGCACGAAGGGTGATTCCGTGATATTGTCTCCCTTGCGGGGATGTTGAGATTTCTTTTGTTGTTCCCTTGCCGGGATTTCTATTTCTATTCTGTTTACTTCCTTTCCCTTGTTTGTGATTTCTTTTTGGGTGAGGAAGAGTGTTAAAGCACGAAGGGTGATGTCGTGCATTATTTGATATTGTGAGGAAAGAGTGTAAACCACGAAGGGTGATGTTGTGTCGTACGATGAACCGTTCCGTACCATATTCATTGATTATACAGTGAGGGAAGAGAGTAAAATCACGAAGGGTGATGTCGTTCTATGATTCACATTGATTACATTATACATCGCATAGTGAGGACGAGAGTAAAAGCACGAAGGGTGATGCCGTGCAAGTTTGTGATTTCTTGTCCTTATTGATATGCTGGCTTTGACGTTCTTTCCCCTATTGAGATTTCCTATATGAGACTGTTATCTCCCCACAACATGTTCCCCTTACTTTATTAATTGTTTTCTCCCTATATTTCTTATCCGTTGTATATATGTATATCTATTTATTTGAACTGCACATGATTAGTTGGTAGTATGGTTCTAGCCTCGTCACTACTTCGCCGAGGTTAGTCCAGGCGCTTACTCAGTGCATGGGGTCGGTTGTACTGATGCTACACCTGCACTTCTTTTATGTTGTGCAGATTACGCAGCCGGACCCGGAGGACATCATTAGTGGGAGTGTCTTACAGTTCATCATAGAGGCTTCAAGGTATACCCGCTAGCGTTCGTGGGCCTTCGCGTCTCTTCTATCCCCTTGTCTTCGATTCTGTCTTGTTTTTCCTTTAGTTTCGAAGGCAGACATGTATTTCCTTTCAGACTTGTATTTAGCACTCTTAGACAGTTCGTGAGTTTGTGACTCCAGGTTTTGGGAAATTTTGCGTCGTTATATTGTGATTGTATCTACTTAGCTTAAACTGTATTTATTCCGCTGATTAAACTTCGAAGTGTTTTAGCTTATTCTAGAAAGTTGAGATTTTTATGCTAGTTTAGCTATATACATTGGCTTTTCTAGCGGGTTCAACGTTAGACGCCATGCACTGGGTAAGTGCCGAGCCTAACCTCGACGAAGTAGTGATGAGTCTACGGCGGGGCGTTAACAATATATCTTGTGAAAAATATATAAAATAAAGCAAGAAAGAAATAATAACAATAACAAAACACTCGGATAAATCTTGTTAGATATCAACTGTAACCAACTCCTCAAAATTTCCAATTTTTAATTTAAATCACAATAAAAATATCAGAGTATGAAAACCTTTTTAATAAAATTGGAGTTTTCCAAATCCTTATTTTTGAAAATCAGTAAAACATAAATATTCACCCTTATCGCTCGTTGCTGCAACATGCAACCCGCTCCCACCTGTCCACCCTTATTGCTTCTCTCTATATATATCACCCTTATTTCTCCTGTTGCGGCATACAAACCGATCCCACCTGTCCACCGTTATCATTCCTTGTTGCAGTGTGCAACCCGATCCCACCAGACAATCACATCACTTTATTTATAAAAAGGATTTTCACAATTTAAGTCAAAGCCTTTCACAATATTTATGTCTCAACAATTATAAACAAACAAGTTTCACTTTAAATAACAGTAAGAGCAGAATACGAAATAATGATAATAAAACAATGAGTGTTCCAACCTTTATTTTATAATCAGTAAAACATGAATATTCTCCTTATTGCTCCTTGTTGCGGCGTGCAACCCTATCACACCCATCCACCCTTATTGATCCTCCCTATATATATATCACCCTTATTTCTCCTATTGCGACGTGCAACCCGATCCGACCTGTCCACCCTTATCACTCCTTGTTGTGGCGTGCAACCCACACCCACCAGACATATCATATCAGTTTATTTACGAAAACTTTCACAATTCAGGCCAAGCCTTTCATAACATTTTTGTATCAACAATTGTTAACAGAAGCTGTAAAACTCATAAACTTCATTAGTTATCATTTCACAATGAAACCAACCGCAAATTATATACATATCGTAAGTGACATTGTCACGACCCAAATTACTAACTTAGGTCGTGATGGCGCCCAACACCGGGGTTAGGCAAGCCCACACTTATATTACTAAGGATTTCTCCCATGCTTGGTTAAACATCCCAATACGTGCCAAATTTTAAAGTTCAAACATTAATTGAAAAAGATAGTAAGCCATTTATTTTACCAAAAGCAGTCATAAAGAGGAGTGAGCCAATATATATATATATATATATATATATATATATTTACAGACCCGCAACCCAAAATAACATTTACGTGTATGCCAGAAACTAGTGTCACAAGTCCTACGGGCATACTAACAGAATATACAAAAGATAATATAAATCCCACTGTCTGAGAGAAATAGAAGGGAAATAAGCAAAAGAAAACTCCATGGTGCTGCTGAGGATCGTCAGGAGAAGAAGCTCACCGTGAAGTCGAGTCCAACAAAGATCATAATCGAGCTCCGGTCTGATAACCAGATGCATCAGCCTCAGAACCTGTACAATTAAGTACAAAAGTGCGGCATGAGCACATAAACAAATATGTACCCAGTGAGTATCCCGCCTAACCTCGAAGAGGTAGTGACGAGAGGTCGACTTAATACTCACTAAGGTCCAACAAAATGATTAGCAAGATATAACATCAGTAATGGACATACAATGATGATAAAAGCAGTAAACATTTAAAATAACAGTAATTCAAATAAATACTGGAGGTAAATATACAATTTCTACCTCATTATTCTTTTCTTTCCTTTAGAAATATATATCTGAACACTCAAAATCCATAAAAGAATTCTTAACAATTTAACATTCGCATACAAGATAAGGACAACCGGCCTGAGCCATCATAATGATCATATTTGTGCGCTGCCGAGGGTTTTAACGGCCCGAACCATAATATATATGTTTCAATCTCGTTGTGGCATACGACCCACTCCCATGAGAGTGGGGGAAGTAACACTCCGCTCGCGGAATGTAAATTGCAAAGCGGTCACATGCACACATAATCCACACATTTATTCTTTATCAATTACTTTTCATGAAAAATTCATTAAAATTACTTAAATTCCATGATCTCAGGGAAACAAGCCGCATGTAACATTAATTTACTAAGCATATAGTTCATTTCAAGGAAAACATAAGGCATGGTGTAGGCCTAACTACCCAGACATAACAATAATATTCGCTACGTACGAACTCTCATCACTTTGCGCGTACGTAGCCCCCACAAACATTAGCACATAGTAATTTAAAGAACCTAGGGGGACAGTTTCCCCTTACAAGGTTAGAAAGGAGACTCACCTCATGTCGAATCTACTCCCCGGACCAAGAACGCGCCCGAAACTCCGAACTCTACACCTGAGAACTCGAAACTAGCCAAATGTTATACAAATTCATCAGTTTATGTTCAAAGTATGGAAATCCTCCTACTACTAAGTCAAATTTTCCATTCTTGAAGAAATCCTAAAATCCAACCCCAGTCCCGTATGCTCGGATTCCAAAAATTTTCGAAGGAAACACTCACCCATAGCCTAAGGATCATTAATATAAGATTTTTGAATGATTTCATATCCAATTCACGGGTAATTTTTCTAAATTCTCGTAGGCCCTAGGTTACTACCCAAATTCCTAAATATTCACTAATCAAGTTGTTAAATTCTACTAAGAATGCATGCATTAACTAATTCTAGGATAGAATCTACTTACCTTTCAGTGGTTGGGTTGTTGAGCCCTTTTCCCAAGCTCTCAAGGTGTTCTAATGGAGGAAGAAATGAAGAAATAATGAAGAATCCCGTATTTAAGAAAAACACTATCTGACAGTGTTTCCACACCTCCGAGCAAAGGCTCGCACTTGCGGAAATGGCCGAGGAAGCCTGGGCCTGCACATGCGGAGGGGAGACCGCACCTGCGGCTTCGCTCCTGCAGAACTTTGTCCACACCTGCGAGAAATGGACTGCCCGATGGGGGTCGCACCTGCGGATCACACTAGAACAGGTGCACCAACATCTATTTCAGCTGGTTTTTGGCCTCGTGAGGTGTCCGGGAGGCACCTGGGCCCACCTGAGCTCCCGTTAAAATACACCAACAAGTCCCAAATCATAATATGGACTTGCTCGAGCCTTCGAAACACCCAAAACAACGCTAAAACTCAAAATCACACCTCAAAACCCCTAGAACCAATTATAGGAACTTTAAGTTTTCTTGACTTCGCTAACAACACGTCGAACCGACCTATACTACTAGAAATGACACCAAATTTTGCAGGCAAGTCATAAATGACATAACGAAACTATTTCCGATCTCGGAATTCCGCTCGGACCTCGATAACACAAAAACACAATAATAAGAACGTAAGGAAATTATTATTTCAATATTGGGCGCCGAAACGCTCCCGGGTCATCAGAAACCCATTCCGAACATACGCCCAGGTCCGACATCATCACACGAAGCTACTAGAATTGTCGAAACTCGATTCTGAGGTCGTTTAACCAAAATGTTGACCGAAGTCAAACTTGGCCTTAAAGGTAAGGAACCGAGTGTTCCTATAGCACTCTAAACACTTCCGAATCCCGGACCACCCGTCCCCGCAAGTCATAAATCACAATAAGCCACTATGGAAAGTTTTATTTAGGGGAACGGGCTCCGATAACGCAAAACGACCGGTAGGGGCGTTACAGACATCCAACTCAATCCTTATGTAACATAACAAAATCAAGAGAACAACCAACACTTCAAAAATACTCAAATCAATACTTAGCAATAAGTTAACGAATCCAAATAGACATATAAGCATCAATGATCCTGAAACAATTAAGTCCGAAAGCAAATAATTGGAAACAGGGAAGGGACCATGTTCAACAATAACTTAGTGGTGCATCGATACTCGTCATCTCACCTATACACCACACACATGCAAATTCACATAGCATTTAAGTGGGGATTCCTATTCCCTCAAGTCAAGGTTAAACCAAGCACTTACCTCGATCTAACAAGCACTTCACTGCTCTGGCACTGCCTTTTCTTTAGAATTTTCTTCTAACCCGCTCGAATAAAATACCATTTGTTCAATGTTATCAATCATAACCTAAAGGAATCATCTTTATTGAAAAGCAATGGTCTTCCTAAGTTTTCCTATTCAAATTCAAAAATCGACTCCGGGCCTGCTTGGTCTAAACTCGAGGTTTGGACCAAAACCCGTTTACCCAATCTCACCCGAGCCCGGATATACAATTGGTTACCCAAAAATTGATATTTCTAAGTTTACCCAAAAACCAAATTTTTACCATGGAAACTCTAGATTTTCTGTTGTAATCTTGTTAAAAGTTCTTAGGAATTGAAAGAGCTTAGTTAGAGATCACTTACCAATGGTTTGAAGAAGTTTGGGTCTTTGGAAAATTGCCTATGAAGGTTTAGGGTTTTAGAAAATTGGAAAAGAAGGCAAAATCCCGTCAATAAGCTGATATAACAGGCTACGAGTCTCGCATTTTCGAATTGGGGTTCGCATTTGTGAACCCTGGGCTTTCTGGAGAGATATCACAAATGCGAACAGGTCCTCGCATTTACGAACAGGGCCCTTCGCATTTGCGACCCCAGGACCTCACATTTGCGAGATCTGAGGCTGGCCTTTGGCTTCGCATTTACGAAGCCCGGCCTTGCATTTTTCAAGATCTGAGGCCTGCACACCAAATGCTCAGCTGTTGGGGTATTTTTCTAAGTCTAGACACTCTGTAGCCTACCCGAAACTCACCCGAGCCTTCGTGGCTCTAAACCAAACATGCACACAAGTTTGAAAACATCATACGGACTTGTTCGTGCAATCAAATCATCAAAATAACATCAAAATCTACAGATTTAGCCTCAAAACTCAAGATTTCCTCAAGAACACTCAAATTCCTAACTTTACAACAAGATGTCCGAATTACATCAAATCAACTTCGATTCTCATGAAACTTCACATATTGGGATTAAATAACATTGTTTAACCAAAGAATTAGATCCTTTGTCTAAATCTATTTCTAGGATGAACACGGGTTACTGATAATCAAGGAAATAGAGAAACATGAATAATAGACAATATTGCCGAAATCTAGAAAAGCAAAGTAGATTGTATTCGAGAATTAGATGTCTTTACAAGCTGTATTCCCCTCCATTATATATGATATTCCTTGATATAACGTACAACTCTTGCTATGGTTGCTCATTAATGACTAATTATGACATTAATGAGTCGTTACAAAGGATAACGGTAATTGGGGTACGGTTACATAACGTTCGAGTATTCGATTGTGGGTTCTTGAATCTGACCGTAGCTTTGTCTAGATTCATTGTGACTGTGCCTCTTCCCTGTTTTGATCAGGTTGAGTTTCCCGTGGCTGATAAGCTCGAGGGTTTATTGAATTGTGCCTATTTGTTCCGTACCTCTCCAAAGAATCAGATCCAGCTGTCACGTTCTCTTATGTCCACGTAACTGGTTGAGTTGTCAAAAGTTGTCTTACGTGTGAAACTCTTTTCTACCAATACAGATAGTCCCCCCACTTACCATATATTTATCGATTAATATTTGGTAAGTGGATATTAATTTATGGCGGGAATATTTTTCCTCCGCTTTTCCTCAAAACATTGTATCCTTCTCTGCACCATAGGTATCGTTTGTCACTTCCATTTAATGCTCATACCACGTGTCCTTTTCGGATTGGTTCTGCATTTACTCGGCTCCTTTTAGGGCTTTTGCGGTTGTGTCAGTCCCGAAGTGACATCTTCAATTATGAATTTTCATCATTATTTTTATTTTTTTCCATGTTTGACGGTTGCCCTCAAGTATAAATACCTTTCTTCTTTTCTTTGCTTCCACGAAACACTTTCTAACATTGTCTTTTGTAAAGAACTTTCTTCTTGCCTTTGTAAACATGTCTTCTTCAAATCAACCTCAGGGAGTAAGAGATATTGAAAATTTAACGCCATCTTCTGCTCCGACTAGGAGTCGGAGGGGTGGTATACTTAGAATTCTAGGATCCACTCCTTTGAGAGGCTCTTCTTCTTCTTAGATAGTTCCCTCTCCTTCCACTAGATCTATAGTTTCTCCGAGGTTTAGGGTTTCTCGATCTTTGTCTAGAGGTAGAGGTGAATGTCTCCGTGAACCTGGAGTTGATGAAATTGTTCCTGCTGAGTTTGTCTTTGCTAGGGATAATAAAGTTATTGTAGACCAATCTTCTTCCCTTGAAAGTGTCGAAATGTATCCAACCCTTATAACTGAGGGTGAGATTTCCCTTGTTCGTAGGGAGTGTTTTTGGAGACCTGATTTCCCTATCTACATTCTGAATAGTAATCAAAGAATAACGTCTTACAAGATGGGATATTCTTTTGTTTATAATTACCTTTTTACTATAGGGTTTAGACCTCCCATTGACCCAGTCATAATTGAATTATGCCTTTTTTTCAATATCTGCTTAGGACAAGTTGGTCCGCTTGTGTGGCGAGTTGTTGCATGTCTTAGGAGTTTATCTTATTTAGCCTCGATTCCTTTTACTTTCAACTATCTTATTCATCTCTACTCTCCTACCTTGTTTTGTAAAGGGGTTTTTACTCTGACCAGTAGGAGCAAAAGAGTGCTGGTAACCCCTGGAGATGATAAGGATAGGGGTTGGTACCTCCGATATGTTGCTGTAAACACAGTTAGTTTAGTGGGTGAAGAAAATCTTCCCTTCCCTGAGAAGTGGAATCGCGCACGTGAGTATTCTTTAGCTAACATCTGTTTACTTTTCCTCATTCTGACTTGAGATGTTTTACTAACACCGTATCTGTTTCTTCTTCTCTCAGCAATCATGGTTACTGTTGAGAATGTCTCCGGTATCCATGATTGGGTAGAAAAATTATTGTCCGTTTCTCATTTAGAAGAGAGATCTTGGAAGTACCTCGCTGGGAGGTATGGTTGGCATGTAAAGACCCACGGTAAGTGAAGCTCTTGTTCTTGCTTCTTTCCTTACTCGGGTCTCTTCTTTCTTTGTTGCTTAACTTTTTCCCTTTTGATAGGGTTCTCTGCTCGTGGGGTGTCTGCTTCATCTATCCCGAAGATGTCTTTGGCTCAGGCCCAAGAAATTATTTTTGGTTTATCTTCCTCGAAGAGGAAGATTGGTGAGTCTCGTTCCTTAGAAGAAGAAGAAGAAGAAGGTTCTTTAGTACATAGGCCACAGAGAAGGCAGGTGGTTTCAGATGATGAGTTTACACCTACGACCTTGCCATCCGTGTCTGTGGTTGAGCCCTCTACATTTGAAGATATTTCACACTCCCCCATTCATAAGCCTGTAGATTATCTATTCCATGAAGGTTTTGACCTTGCTCCTGACGATGTCCCTTTGGCTGCTGTCTTTCCTGCTTCTTTAAGAGAAGTTGTCTCATCTGCTCCTTTGGCTATTACGGCTTCTGCTGTTGCTTTACCCGTGGCTTCCTCAACTCTTCTACCCTCTGTGCCTGCTGCTTTGCCCGTGGCTTCTCCAGCTCCTCAACTCCCCGTGCCTGTTACTGCTTCATCTCTGCCTGCTTCTATGCCTTCCGCTAGGGAAGTAAGGTCTTTTAGAAGAGAGATGCGGCAGGTAGTAGTAGAGGTTCCAACTGAGGAGAATATTTCCAAGAAAATGGGTGAGCCAGAAGTGTGGCTCAAGCCTTTGATAGGTCCCACTGAGAAAGCCAAGCTAGCCAACCATAATGCTCTTACATGGGCCAATGAAGTTATGCATACCTATTTGAAGGTATGATGCAGGTTCTCCTCTTTAATTTTCGTACATGAAATTTACCATATCTGATTGGTTTTATTTCTTGTAGATTATTCTTATAGGCATGGAGCTCATGAAGAGGATCTCAAATACGGATCAGGAGACAAAAGAGTTGCAGGCCGATGCTGATAATTGGAAAGCACAATACGATATCCTAAGGATTGACATGGATGCCTTAGAAGAGGAAAAGAGTACCTTGAAGCGGTAGATGAGGCTCATGGCGGCAGAACTGGCAGTAGAGAAGGCTTCTTCCAATCAGGCTGATAAAGGCAAGAGTGCTCAGGAGTCCTGAATTTCTGAGCAGCTGTCCCGTGCCTCGGAGGAGATTAGATACTTGAAAAATTTGTTGGGGTAGAAGGAGGAAAAATTTGTTTGGGAAGCAGAACATTTTTTTTTTCAATTTTTTTTTTCTAAGGCTTGGACCTCAAAATTCATTTCCGGGCATACGCCCAAGTCCCATATTTTACTGCGGACCTCCTAGGATCGTCAGAACATAGATCCATGTATTTTTACTCAAAATATTTACCAAAGTCAACTATAATCAAATTTTGACTCTAGAAATTACAATTTCTCATATTTTCACATAAAATGTTTCAGGTTTCACGCCCGGATTGTGCACGTAAATAGAGGTATTTAAAATTAACCTTTTTATGGTTAGTAAGCCTAGAACGGAGTCTAAATTCATAAAATGACCCATTGGGTCATCACATTATCCAAAATCAAGATATGCAGTAACAAATTTACTTTTCGGTCAGTATATGACTAAGCTAGGTAGGGTTCATCCTGCAGATAATGTAACGACTCGACCGGTCGTCCCGTGAGATTAGCCCCGTTTCCCCTACTTTTTCTTTACCATATGCTGCTTAGCCTATTTATGTTTTGTTTGGTCGGTTGGTTCAGAATTAGAGTGGTTGTGGTGAGAACAAAGACACTTAGTCTCTTAAATTAGCTTAATAGTTTAAAAAGTCAACTGGGAGTTGACTTATTGGTAAACAACCTTGGAATGTAAATTTTATGTCTCAGATAGCTTTGTTAGGTGATTTGAGACTTAGGAGTATGTTCGGAATGACGTTTTGATGTCCGGTGTAGAATTAGTCTTGAATTGGCGAAAGTTAGTTTTTGGCGTATTCCGGTCGGCAGTGAAAATTAGGCTATCGGGGTCAGAATGGAAATCCAGAAGTTGGAACAAGTTCGTAATGTCATATGTGTGCAAATTTTCGGTTAAATCGGATGTGGTTTGGTTGGTTTTGACATCATTGGCGAAATTTAGAAGTTTCCAAGTTCATAGGCTTGAATTTGATGTAGTTTTGGTGTTTTCGTGTTGTTTTTGGTGTTTCGAAGGCTTGACTAAGTTTGAATGATGTTATGGGGTGTGTTTGTAGGATTGGTTGAGGTCCCGGGGGCCTCGAGTGTATTTTGGATGCTCAAACGGGCACTTTTTGGCCTTAAAGAGTGCTATTTTCTAGTGTTTTAGCAGCAGTAATTTCTTAACTGCGATCGCGTGGATTCATCCGTGATCGCGTGGAGTAAAAGTGGGGCAGACATTTTGTTCTATGTGATCGCGTGGTATGGATTGTGATCACATAGGTTGGACAGGTGAAGCAGTATGCTCGCGTGGACTTTGGTGTGATCGCATAGAGGTTCTGAGGCGCGTGTCTGGGATGGAGATTTGTTCTATATTATCGTGTGTGTTGGTATGCGATTGCGTAAAGTGGTCTGGGCTATCCATCGCAATCACGTGGCTGAAATCGCAATCGCACTGAAGGGGATATAAGTGTTGGGCAGAATGTTTTAAAGCCCATTGGTGCGAGATTTTGTCCGTTTTCCTCCATTGATAAGCGGGTTTAGAGCTATTAGAGAGGGTGTGAAGAAGAAACCAAAGGGGCTCACTTGGAGGTAAGGTTTTCAACTTCATAACTCATTTCTAGGCCATTTTCTAAGTAATTAAACCGAAAAATTGTTGAATTTAAACCCAAAATTTGGGGAAGTTAAGTGCATGGAATTGGAATTTTCTTTTGAGGAATTGTGTGGGCAATTGTGGTCTGATTTTGGTGTTCATGGTATGTATAGAATCTTTGGAGGGCGAGGATTCTAGTGATGTAAATTTTATCGAATTCTGAGATGTGGGCCCCGAGCTCGAATTTTTGCTGAATTTCGAGAATTGTGTTAAAATTTATATCTTTCAACTCGGTTTTGTTCCGTTAGCATATATTGATGATGTTAATCTGATTTTTGGTTAGATTCGGAGCTTTTGGGAGCATATTCGAGGGGCAAGCGCATCGCGGAGTAGTTTTTGGGCTGTTTCGAGGTAAGTAACGATTGTAACACTAAACTTGAGGGTATGACACCCCGTTATTTGATATTCTGTTGATAAATGAGGTGACGCACACGCTAGGTGACGAGCGTGGGGGCATGGGCCAATAGGGATTGTGACTTGGTTCGTCCCGTAGCGACTATTAAGCTGCGTATTCGATTTGAAACCTTACGACATCCTGTCTTTCGGAAGTTTATACTTGTTTATGGACTGTGAGCCATGTTTGGGGCCTTATGTCGATCTGTTTAGACCCTCAGGGGTATTTTCCATGTTTGGGGCCTTGTGCCGACCTATTTAGACCCTCAGGGGGTACCTCTACACTATTCTACCACTATCCTGTTAGAACAATTGTGAACTCAGTCATGTTTCCTACTTGTTGTTATTTTCACTGTTATCACACTGCTTTGAAAACTCTGAAAAGTATTTTGTGCCGAGTCCCGTGAGTTGAGATGAATTTACCAAGTCGCTTGTGAGGGTGACTGAGTCAGGTCGAGAGCCGAGTATGTGAGGATAGCTATGGATCGTGCTGCACGCCGCAGCAGTATATAAGTGTTAGGCCGAGCGCCGAGTATGTGAGGATAGTTATGGGGCGGGCTGCACGCCATAGCAATATATATGTTATTATGTATATAAGGATGGGGCTCACGCCGCAGCAACATATGGATGGGGCTGCACGCCGCAACAATATACATATTGGATCGGGCTGCACACCATAGCAGATATAGCGCTTCGGCTGAAGGTGTCCCTCCAAGAGTCTGTACACCCCCAGTGAGCGCATTCGACTATTATACGGATCGGGCTGCACGCTGCAGCGTATTTTATATATGGATCGGGCTGCACGCCGAAGCAATATATATATATATATATATATACTGCCCGTTGCAGCAGTTGTGTGTGTTCAGGGCACTTGCTGAGTACGAGTGTTAAGTAAGAGCGTGAGATACTGATAGTGGAGTCACGAGTGACTGAGAGGCTTACCCGAGAGGCTTTATTGTGAGTGATATTGTGCCCGAGGGGCTTATATTTTATGAAAATGTTGTTTTCACTCTTCTTTACACCGAGCCTCTGATAATAAATGTTGGATAAATGTTTTTATACGATATTTTTAAATGGAAATTGGATTTTTATGAAATATTCGGAATTGTATATTCCTGACTTGATTTATTCATTATATGGATTTACATGATTTAAATGCTCGTCACTACACTCAAGTTTTTAGTTACATTGGTTACTTACTGAGTTAGCGTACTCACGTTACTCCCTGCGCCTCTGTGTGCATATCCAGGTACTGCACCATCTCACTAGTTGATTTTCGGACGGGCTTGGAGTTGTTCGAGGATTGAGGTATCTGCTCAACGTCCCCAGCCCACCTCCTTTCCTTCCCTCAGATCATAGTTTCTTTTGGTCTTTTGTACCTCCGATTTTTGTTGTAGCAAGTCACTATGTTATACATTGTATTTTCAGTCTTAGATGCTCATGACAGTTGACTCCAGGTTTTGGAGAAGTGTGTA